>JXTB01000622.1:13049-49685 GCA_002914805.1 Parasponia andersonii | reverse complement strand
AAGGTAATTAGAATGCATATATATAAAGGTAATTAGAATGGCATATATATGATTACCTTCTTCTTGTGGAGCTGGTTGAGGAGCTGGTGGTGACGTTGTCTCTGGAGAGGAAGGTTCTGAGGTTGGAAGGGTGGCTGGTGCTTTTCGTTTTCTAATTCTGGAAGACGAGGCACCTAAATCTGTCCTTTTCCTTGGCTTCTTCTTTGAGCTCAATGGTTTAGACGAAAGGGTTGGGGGGTCTAGGAATGCGGCTCCCTTTAGAAGTAGACCGCAAGTGACCAGGTTATTTGAAGTACCTAGTACCTTCCAATTAAATTCCTCAATTGGAATATCGTTGATTTTATATACCCTTGCGAGCTGTTCCCTGGAGAGTCCGGGTCGATCCCTGTTATCTGCGATGACATTCGAATGCGATCAGTATAAAAGTAACAAAATAGAAAAAAGGCGATAAATTGAAAGACTACCTACCGGGATTCTGAAAGAAGCCATTAGCCGCATAGTCAAAATGGAAAAATGGATTTTTCCACTTTCCCATGTTGTTACGAACCCCGTAGATCATTTTTATTGCCTGGTTCGACCATTTGCTCGCATAGAAGAAGCCAAGATCTGACGGGTTTGATTTCACTTGGTAGAACCAAGCGAATTCTTTAGGTGAAGGGGTTTCTAAACCTAATTTATGGTACAGTATATACAAACCTACCATATATCTATAGGTATTAGGGGTCAATTGAATAGGGACGACCCCATAGTAGTCAATAATCAATTTTATATACGGATGGAGTGGGAGATGCACGCCACACTTGAGGACTGCTTCGGAAAAAGAAGCGAGTCCATGTGGTGGAGTGTGTGGTCGGTTAAATTCCATAGGTAGGCGAAGAGGTATGGCGATCTTATAGCTGCTCGCGATTTTGCTGAGTTTGTTCGATGTACAGCTCGTTCTTATATTGGTACATGACCAATTCCCCTCCACATATTGATAGCCCGATGAAAATGCAAGGGCATCCCTGATATGTTAGGGCCACTAGTCCCGTGGGAGATTGCCTATGCAAGGAATACTTCGCCTGACCCCTGTTATTTCTGTTTCGGGTTCTAGCTCAAGATAATCTTCAAGGTTTATGGAACTAACACTCGAGTCAGAATCTCCGGAAAATGCATTCCCTTCCCTAAATTCATCACTGCTAGACATCTGAAAAGAAATACGGAGGGATTTAGTCCTATGCAGGCATCGAGGATTCTCACTATGCCAGTACTTTGGGAATTCATCCTAGGATTGTATAAACAAGCAAGCTCATCAATTTATTCCTAAGAGGTCTACGGATTCATAAAAATTGTTCGAGCAGTTCGTCAGAAAATAAATGTTTGAACAGTTCGTCGGAAAATAAAATAGGGTATCAGACCCTAGAAATTCTTTTCACGAGTTTGTTTCTGGTTATTATCTAGTAAGTCTATTCTATGGACTAGAAAAGGGGGATAAAAATAATTCCCATTTCACTTCAATGTGAGATGAGTTTCTATTCCTAAAAATTGAAATTATTTTTTCAAGAATAGAGAAAAATAAGAGAAGAAATGAACTAACCTTTCTTCAGAAACGGAGGGATTGAGATGGTTTGAACTCCGTCGGAGAAGATACTGGGATTGTGCGAGCTGAAGGATGAAACGGCACTTTAGGGTTCTCTGAAACTTCAGTATTTTCTGAGAAAAGATGGAAATAGTATAATAGAGCAGAAACAGATTGGTTTCCGATATTTATACTCCAAGCACCGTTAAATCACAGCCGTAGATCAAGGAATTTGATTTTCAGATCTGAAGGCCGAAGTTCACGCGGGATTTGATTTTTTCCGAAGATAAATCAGAATTTTTTAAAATTTGAAAAGATTTGGTTTAAAAATGACGGTTGGCATCATTGATATCCTTGAGCCTCCTCGAGTTCTGCTATCTTTCTTAGAAAAGGCTACACATGTTTCTGTCTGTCAGAAAAAGGTACGCGTGATCTTGAGAAAGATGGAATTTGAAATCTGGTGACTCTTCGACTCTTCAAGGATCTCAAGTCTAGGTCGTAACATCGCATTTTTTAAGATCGCACTCACCTACATTAAAAGGAAGCACCATTTTGTCCTAAAGAACTAATGGAGCTGGGGGGCAATTGTTGTGCGGTCTAAAATCCTCTCAGGTCACATGAGTAGGAGTTAAATTCGACCTCCACCGTATAAGTTACGTGCGACCTCCCCCGCATAAGTTATGTGCGACCTCCTCTATATAAGTTATGTGCGACCTACTCCGAAAGAAAAGGAAATAAGTCTCTGCTTCGTCAAATAGGTAACCTGCAAGGAAAGAGAAATAGAAGTCTCTCTTTCATGATCGACCAGTTACCCGTTTTTAGTGGTTACCTAATTATGTTGTTACTCAAAATTCTATTACCCGATTGTATAGTTACCCGTTTTCACAATTAGGAACATTGAGTTACCCTCATCTATATAAAGGGAATTCAATATTTCAGACGGGGGGATAGAGAAAAAAAACTCCGAAAGAGGCAAAAGAATTCTTAAGTATTTTCTTCCTTTCAAATAACACATTGTAATTTTGAGTTCTTATAATTCTCCAGAATATAGTGAAAAACAGTGGACATAAGCTCATTTTTTTCGGAGCTGAACCACTATAAAATCTTTGCCTTCTTATTTGCTTTGATTAATAACCCAATTCACACAAGCCACATCTCTTAATTTTTTCTAAATTTATTGTTGGCAAAACCTCCATCAACAATATCTAAAGTAGATCAAATATATTATTACTCATTTATTCTTTTATAGAATCTATTTAACCTCATAACAAGCAATGTGAGGGAAAATTTTCCTTCTAGGCTTGAATCTTCTTTCTTTGAGTGTTTGGAAACTTTTCCAAGTATCAATATTTTACTAGAAATAAAAATACTAAAAATTAAACTTCTTATAATTTTAGAGCTAAAAATCTTAATAAGCTTAAATGTGTTCGTGCAACCTACTTTCCGAGATCTTTCCTTCTTTTTCCTTACATCTCCATCACAAAACTAGGTGCTCTCTTCTCCCGATTAAAATTCTTATTTGCTAGAGTCTTTATAGGAAAAGTAAAGAAGATAAGTAAAATATTATAGCTCTTGTGGGTTTGGAAGAAAGTGAGGTAGAAAGAGTTTTTTTTTTTTTTTTTGAGAAAGGATAATTTGAAAAAATGAAGATAGTTTTGGTTAAGTGATTGAAAGGTTAAGTATGAATTTCTAATTGCTAAATGAGGGATCTATTTATAGGCCATCTATAGGAGGTATCTAATAATATACACTTTTACATTCCATCTAATAATTCAAGTACCACTATTACTAGTTTTGTCTATATATCTTCTTTTCTTACTCCATTACCTTATCTTTTACTTTATTTTTTACTCATCCACTACTTTTTCTCTAATCTTCCTTATTTTTATATTATTTGGAATCCAATACTACTAGCTCTGAAAGAAAATCTCCACTATATTATTCCTTTTTATACCTTTTGAATTATTCGGAAGACAAAAGCTATTAATTAGTTTTGTCTATGTCTTCCACTTTGTATTATGGCCACTAACTTCCAAAGAATATCTCTATTATCATTATCATTTTTCTTTTCCTACCTTTTGAATTATTTTAGAGATAAAAGCTATCAATTAGTTTTATCTATATATTTTTCTTTTTTAGAATTACCCACTAACTTTATCTCTTTCCTTTTTTATTCTACTAATTTTAAAGTTATTACCTCCCTAAGATAAAATTTCACTAGTCTTCATCTTTTTTTCTATAACTTATTTTCCATCATCGGATTGATTTGTCTACTTAATTCTTTGTATATTTAAATCCTAGCTATTCAAATTATGGGATAGTACTATTTTGGTGTAGCCATTAACTTTAGGTTATAAAATGTACATAAATATAATCTTTGTAGAATTAATTTATTATTAAAGAAAACTAACTTTGAATTTCTAAGTTAAAACAAGGAATAACTATGGTTTTCTCACATAATAAAATTTAACATTAAAATCATACTACACACATAATTTCAAGTATTTGCAAATGTAAACTTATTAAAATTCGTCATTAAGTCTATTAATAATAATTCTACTAAAGTTGTAATTCTAGGAATTCCTAAGGCGTTACACATAATCCCAACACATACTTAATTTAATAATTGTGAACCATATTTTAGGCTATATTACTATCAGAATACTATATTTTAGAATTTAAAATGCATCTAAATAATGATGTAAAATTTTTTTGAAATAAATGATCTAGCGATCTTATTATATATCATATTTAATTTTTTTTAAGAAGAATACATATCTAGTTTCATTCACCAATAAATCTTCCTTTATTCTCTTAATGTTTTTCTTATTTTTAAGGTACGTAGACACCTTTTTCTTGACCAATAATATAACTAAAGAAAAATAAATCTTTGTTCTACTATGCTTCGCAAACTCTTTACTTGACAAAATGTATGTAGAAAGTTCTCTAACGACTAAAACCACCTTAGATAATACTTTCTTTCCCATTCTTCTTTGGTTTAGTATCACGTTCTCTCTCATTCTCTCCGTAAATGGACCAGTTGAATTTTTTCCTCTATCTCTCTCTCGGTACGTGACTGAATTACACTCTGACTTGTTCCTTAAATGTTACGCACACTTGTTACTTAAGTGTACCTTTTGTAGTTACAGTCAATTTGTTCTTGTGAGGTAGAAAAGAGACTTAATGGATCCAATTTATTAAAGCTTGCAACGAATCCTGTGTAACCCCTTCCAAGCCAGTAGAAGTTTCGATGTTTAATTATCCAAATAAGTGGTTTTTGAGAATTATTTGTCAGTCCACATTTATTATCTTGTTTCATGAAAATTATGATTCATGGCAAAATTTTTGAAGCTTCGAAAATTGGAGCGAGTGTTATTATATAAATTGAAAATACTATATCAAGAAATAGTAAACATAGGGGGAAATATAAAATAAAAAAAAAATTAAGTAAAAAATGAGGGTGTTGAAGTTATTTATATTTTTTTTCTTCTTATTAATTACTCACATGCCTATTTATTTACTCTTATTTATAAGACACAGAATATATATATATATATATATAGAAGATAAGAAGTGTGCAAGATGTCCTGTCCACATTCAAAGGCCACCTGTTATCTTTGGGAGAAAACACCTTGCAACACAAAGATTATTCAGGAACATTATTCTACTGGTAAAGCTTTTCAACCTCTTATATTCTTTTTTTCTTGTTACTACTGAAGCACTCTTTTCTCTCTACTCCACTGAACTCAATTTGAGCTTAGCTTTCTTCTTTACTGAAAGATCTGTTTTAGGTATTACCAAATAATTAACTAATTGATTAATTTTAATAATTAATTAATTATGTTATAACACATGTATGAAAAATTGTTACAACAACGAGTGCATATGTTGATTGAAAGAATTCATTGATTAAAAGGATGCAATCAGATATTAATCAATGATAAAGGATGAGGAAATAATCAATGATATATATATGGTAAATATAAAAGGAATTGATTGAAAGTTAATAGAAAAAATATCCTATATAGCTATTCACAAAATTCCATTTATATTTCACCTATATTATCACTAGAATCATCAAATATGGAAACAAAACACGTTTGGACATATTCTAGAAGGTTTCCATATAAAGAAAAATACAAGTTTCAGTTGTTGTAAAACCAATACTTATTGTAATAATATCAGATTTGTTGTAACAACATCTTCTTCTTTTTATAAACTTGAGTTCTCAAAGCTTTGCCACTAAGAATTCCAAGCTTTTGGACCTAACAATTTCCCACTTTGGCATTCTTTTGGCAAAATCAACATGAGAAAGAACACAAAGAACTCAAGTATAACAACCTGTAAAATAGATGGTTAAATTTCCTCATCAAAAACAACTTACTCCCCCTGAAAATCACAATACTAAGAATGTGATATAAATCATAGAAAGCTCTCCCTGAAAATAATATCACATGATCTCCAAACAGATATCCAAGAAAAACTTCTCATGATCTCCCCAATTTTGTCAAAAAAAGGGCCAAAGCAAAATAACGAACCAAACATGAAGTCTTAAATCCAAAACAAATGAAATCTTATTTTTGGAAACAAAAGAAAGAAATAAAGTCCATGCAGCAAGTTCCTACAAAGCAAATAGAAATAATCAAAGTTGCATCTTCTTATAGCGTTTCTTGGCTTACTAATCTAGACTTGTTGCAACAGGTGGAGATGCTAGTACTTTAGGTTGGGAAGATCCAGAGGGATGAGGAGCAACAGCTGATGGAGTGGCAAAGGCAGCTGTCAACCGATCAAGAATTTCCTTTTGCACTTTTTCAATAGCCTCTAGTCGCTCAGTCTGCTTGACCTGATCAGCTTTCAAATTCTCCAACTCCATAGACTCTTGAGATACCACAATAGAAGGTGTTATAATAGGAGAAGACTTTTTGGTAGCAGCTATCTTCTTCTTAGATTTCGTAGTTGTTGCAACAGGTGGTTCAGCAATCTCTTTTTCCTTCAACTTGTAAGAAACAGTAGGCAGAACTGGAGAGAGAAAATCACTTGGAAGCTTCAAAGGATGTTGCTGTTGAAGAATCCCATAGATCAAATTAGGGAATGGCAGCTTTTGATTCTTCTTTCTTCCTCCACAAAGATTATAAATCACATGAAAAATCATTTGAGAAAGATTGACTTGTAAACCTGTGCCAATATCAAACAGCAAACATGTGAAATTTTTGGCAATGGTGGGTTGATGATCTGTTGGTCACCAGCTGTGTTGAATTATCTTGTGCAAACCAGAATACTTGTAAGTCAGCTCACAAGATTTTAAAGCATGTGAATCATCTGGCCATTGACATCACCAAGCAATTCAGATGCCACATTATCAATTGCATAATCTTTTTCATACTCATCTAATTCTACCATAGGGATATTCAAGAAATCAGCAATAGTCAAGAAAGAAAAATCATATACATGCCCTCTAACATAGACTTTCTGATAAAAATGACTCAAAGGGCCAGCCATATCTTCATATATATTGCAAAAGAATTCTTGGACTATTCTAGGAACATAACCCTCAAAGCCAGTCAAGGTTTTCATCCACTGAAGATCCTTAAGAATTTTGACTATTCCTAAGGACTTGAAGTTTCTTTCATCCCAAAATGTTCTTTTTCCATAATCTTTCATCAAAGCTTCATTCTCAATGGTATAAAATGAAGTAGAATAGACTTGAGAAATAACATACCCCTCAGGAATGTCGGATTAAACAGCTGTGCCCTTGTCCTTTGATGATTCAGGCAGTTCAATCTCAGGTTCATCATAATCACTGTTCTCTAAACTTTCAGGCTCTTCTAGAATGTCGGATTGTGCTTTGGATGGATTGTTGCAATGGGAATAGGGGGTGGATGGAACAGAGACAACAGTTGTTACAACTTGTTCAGAAGTTGTTGCAACAACTTTAGAAGCCTTTGAAGATTTCAAAATTTCAGTCTTCTTTAGAGTAGGCTTCTTTAATTTCACTGAAGGAGTGGCTTTGACAGTTGTTGCAACATCATTAGGTTTTGATGATTTAGAAGTAACAACCTTTGTTGCAATGAATTTCATTCCCCCAAATTTCTTGATTTTTGCTGGTGTTGCAACAGACAGGGATGGAATCGATTTGGCAGCCCCAACAGATTTTAGGGCTTTTGTCAATTTTATTGCAACAGGTGTTGGAGGTGTATCATCAAACTCGGATTGATCAACCTCATCATCACCTTTATCATCTCTGGCTTCTTTTTCTTCATCAGCGATGGCAACATCTTCGGCTTCCTCAGTGGCTTTGTTATCAGAACCACTATCATCTTCAATCTCAGCTTGAGAGGAATCTTCACCCGATTCTTCAACTTCTTTAATGGGCTTAGGTTCTGGTACAACTGGAGGTAGAGAAGCAGGTGCCACCACTTTGGGTGGAACAGTGACTGGTTTCGAGACGTCAGATCAAGGTTTTTCGGCAGAAGCAGAGGATGAACCTGGAGGGTTCGTTTTCTTCTTCTTCATGGGAGTTGTCTTGACAGCAGGTGAAGAAGTCTGAAGTTTCTTTGAATCAATATCACCACGAATCTTCACCATTGTTGAGTGTAAAATCTAAAACTTAAAGCAAAAACCAGAAAAGAGAAAGAAAAAGAAGAAATGGCTGAAGCAGAGCCAAAAAGAGTGAGTGTGAGTGAGAGAAAAATTAGGTTAAAAATTAACTCATTCAATTAGGCCACATTTATAGAACCAATCAGCCATCAAATTAGAAAATTCAAAATTTAAATCAGAATTTTTGGTAATTTCCAAAACACAAAATCAGAAAACTGATTGATTAGAATAAAACAAGAAAGTTTTTGACATGTTGCAACAAGTGAAGTAATCAGATTGCAAACTTTCCAAAAATGAAAAATGATTTACCCCTTTTGTTTTATTATTATTATTATTAAAAAAAATCGGCACACAAAAAAATAACACAATTTCAGCCAATTTATTTCCATAACTCAAGATATAATTTTGATAAAAAGAGGATAAGGAAGAAGATTATATCAATTTTATTCCTAAAACAAAAAAAAATTAATTATAATAAATTGTTAAAATTTTGACAAATAAATCTCTTTATTTATAAAATCAAGATGAATGAACTGGATCAAAAACTAACTGACTTACCCTTTATAATTTTCTCAAAATTCCTAGCTTCTTTTTTTTTTTATTTTACACAATAGGCAGTGCTTATATATATATATATATATATATATATATATATATATATATATATATATATATATATATATTTACTGCCTTTATTTTAAGTACCCATGATAGTAGCTTTTACACTATCGCTGACGTAGCTCTTTTTCCGTGATAGATTATCCTCTCCATATTGGTAATACAAAGTCCCAAATTACTCAAGGACGGCTTTCACACTTTAGAGTAGGTAGCTTTTTCTATTCATGGGACCTATTCCACAGCTAGGTTTCAAGAGATCATTAAAACAAAGTTGGTCAGCTAAAAATCGATCCAAAAAATTCATCAAGATTTAAAAATTTGGAGATTTCAATGTCAAAATAACAACAATTCAAAATGATTAAACAATCTAGTTTATAACAAAAATTAAAAAGATATTATCTAAACTCCTTATACACTCTTTATCTCTATCAACATCCTTTTATTCAAAAGAAACATTTTAGGCTGAAACTAAAAAACACAAAAACATAAGAAACTTAAACACAACAGATTCCTAAGGCTTGCCTCAAGGAATAAAATTTTACAAAATCAAGGGCTTTGGTAAAATTGTCTGCAATCTGCTTTTTAGTCTCAACATGTTCTAAAATGATTGTTTTCTTCTCAACCAATTCCTTTATAAAATGATGACGGATGTCTATATGCTTTGTCCTAGAATATTGCAGTGGATTTTTGAAATGTTTATTGCACTTGTATTATCACAAAACACGGTCATAACATCTATATCAAAGCCATAGTCAGCAAGCATCTGTTTCATCTAGAGAAGTTGTGTACAACAACTTCCAATAGCAATGTATTCTGCCTCAGTAGTTGACAGAGAAATCGAATTCTGTTTTTTGTTGAGCCATGAAATCAAGTTGTTTCCAAGATAGAAACAACCACCACTTGTACTCTTTCTATCATCTGTATTACCTGCTCAGTCGGCATCACTATATCCTGCAAGATTCACATTAGTATCCCTAAAATAACAAATACCATAATCAAGAGTACCACTCACATAGCGAATAATTCTCTTAACAGCAGTAATATGAGATTCCTTAGGATTACTCTGGTATCTTGCACACACACCAACACTGTAACTAATATCAGGACGACTAGCAGTAAGGTAAAGAAGACTACCTATCATGCTTCTAATACAATGTTGGATCAACACTTACCCCTCATTCATCTTTTGTCAGTTTCAGCATTGTGCTCATGGGGTGCGAAATTGTTTGGCTTTTTCAAGACCAAACTTAGAAACAAGGTTCTTGGCATACTTGATTTGAGAAATGATTAACTAATTGATTAATTTTAATAATTAATTAATTATGTTGTAACATATGTATGAAAATTTATTGCAACAACGATGCATATGTTGCAACAAGAATAAGAAAATAAAGAACGAACACAAGACGTTTTTAACGTGGTTTAGACCACTCTTACTCCACAAAGCCACGCCCAGAAATTAAACAAATTAGTAAAGTATAAAAATTATAATCACCAATTGACTAACGCAATAAAAGACTCTCTCTTTTCAATTGCCGCAATGCATTGTAACGACTTCACTAATCTTGTTTAGCGAGCAACCCTCATTTTGTTGATCCTTCACATGTAAACTCCCTTCACTAGTCCGGATCTGTCTCCTCCCGAAGACATATTGTTCTTCCTCCCAAAGAATAAGATGCACTCAAACAAAGTACCTAGAAAACCCTAAAGTTCTCTAAGTCACTCAATGGCCATAAAACATGCTCTATGCTTTACAAACAAAAGTTCTCTCTAAGTATATTTCTCTCAATGAAGTGCATAAATAATTCCTTGAAGTAGTAGAGCTTTTATAGATAAATTCCAGCTCCCTTGGTCATCCATTATAGTGTGAATAGGCTGAAATCAAATAAAGAAAGAGTTAATAACAAAATCAAAATTTTTCCATAAATATTGTAATCAGCCAGAAAGTTTGTTGCAACAACTTTCTGAACAATTACTAGGAAAATGTCCAGATTCATGATTGCTCCTTTAATTTGGTTTGGATACATTTTAGACAGCTGGATATCTTCATTTAACCTGACAAAAATTGATAATTAACCTACAAAATCATATCTCAATTAATATCAATCAAAAGCGAAGATTTAAGAAAAATATCCAGTCTTTCCTTAAATAGCCGGAGTTGTTGCAACATATCAAGAAATTTGATCACAACAACTCATCAAATCAAATCAATTAACTAAAGGAAATTTAATTAATTGATGAGCAAATTTTCAGCAATAATTAAGGACAAAAATCCTTATGAATTTTCTTCAGAAACCTGTCCAAATTCATTGATTAAAAAGATGCAATCAGATATCAATCAAGGACAAAAGGATAAGAAAATAATCAATGATATATATGGTAAATATAAAAGGAATTGATTGAAAATTAATAGGAAAAATATCCTATATAGCTTTACATGAAATTTTATTTATATTTTACCTATATTATCACCAGAATTATTAAATATGGAAATAAAACACGTTTGGGCACATTCTAGAAAGTTTCTATATAAAGAAAAAAGCAAGTTTTAGTTATTATAAAACCAACACTTGTTATAACAACATCTTCTTCTTTTGATCAACTTGAGTTCTCAAAACTTTGCCACTTAGAATGTCAAACTTTTGGATCTAACACTTGCAAAACTCTATCGTCGCTCTAAATTCAAGTAACTCCTTTCTAGTTTCAGCTTCAAAGATTTTTGAGTACGAATTTCGCTTTTAGTTAAGTTATACTACTTAGTGTTAATATATATATATATATATATATATATGTAAACTTTGATTTTTTGCACTTATAACAATCTTTAAGTATGTTGTACATGAGTTTTTCTTGATTCTCTTGATGCTTCAATAAATTTTATAAAGGATACGCACCATGTTTTTCCAACCCCAAAATAGAGCACTTTCAGCATTGATATGACTTTTTACTTTTAAATAATCGATTGTCTTGAACTATTTCAGTTGAGCTGAAATTGATATGTTATAGTAGACAAAAAGATCTTTCTAATGGTACTTTATTTACCAAAACCCATTAAGAATTGGAGTTATGATTTTTTTTACTTTTAGGACATCAAAATTGTCCAGTTCAAGTAACAAATATTTGGTCTATATTTCGGGGTCAATATCTCTTTCAGTAAAATTCAAAATTAGGTCATATTATAGCTTTCATGACAGGGTTTTGAGTCTTTTTTTAATTTCGTTTTGGAACAAGTTTAATCCGATCTTTCTAGAAAAAATTATAAGCATGACAAGAAAGTACGCTATAGAAACTCCATTTCAAAAATTACAAACTGATAATTCTGGTCAACAAAAAATAAGTTTCAGTCAACCATAAATAATAACACTAAATCTTTGTGTTTTAGCTAGTTTCATGTATGGGGTTGAATCTAATGACACTAGCTAACTTAAAATGAGTATACGTTAAGCTGCTAAATAGGAATGTAAATGAAGTTCGAGACTTAGAATATGATAATGAAATTTTAAGTTAAATGAATGCTCCAATAACGACAATTTATGTAGTCTGCCAGTATCAAAACATGTGTGGACTGAGATTGTTAGTAAGAGTAGAGTTGGAAATACAGAAAACAAGGTAAGTAAGTATTGTATTTCTATAGCATAAGAAAAGTATTGTGTGTTATGTTTTCTACGGGAACACATTATTTATTAATGAAAGTTTTGAACACTTATAGCTCTCGATGTTGTTACATGCTAATGTATGAATTATCTATGATCGACCTTTAAAGTCATAAAGTAATGCATGATATACTTGAGAATTATGATATGAACATTGATCAGTTTGAAGCAAGTATTTTATATAAAGTCCCTCAATTTTGGAAGGGTATTTTGGTCTTTTGACCATTAAAAAAATCATAATTGGATCAAATTGAAAAATGTTTTATGAAATCAGGGACTAAATTATAATTTTATTTTCTGGATTTAGATGTAGAAATTTTTTTAACTAGGGACTTATTAGCAAAAATTTGATATCCATTTATTGATGGACACGTGCCCCATTTATTTTCACTCAGCTCACTCTCTCTCCTTCCTCCTGACTCTCTCTCCTGGCTCTCACTCTTTCACCAACAAAGTGCTGATTTCCGGAGAAGGTCCGATGAGCACCTTCCCGACGACGACGAGGGTCACAACTGGTCGGAAACAAAAGCCCAACCTCAGATGAACCATGTGCCGCCATTTGCAGCCTTGTCAAAGCTCTGTATCGCCGGAAAAAACCGAAAATCGCCACAGCTTTCGAAGCTCACCAGAGCCGATTCTGGTGTCCATTCACTGGGAAAATGGTCAGGTTTGATTCTTCTCGTGATGGTCTTCAACATGGTACATATATCTTAACTCAATATTGTCTGGATTGAACTTTGTCATTTTTGTCAATTTTGAACAATTTTAGTTTTATATTTAAATTTTTCAATTCGACCGTTAGATCATAAAATAAACCTCAAACTTGTGATGTACTCGTGAAAACAAATAATTTGATATAAATATTGCCTATATTTGGTTAGGTATAAGAAAATGAAAATCAAAATCTAACGGCTTAGATCGTCTTATTTTGCATGTCGTGGGCTCCGGTTCGGCCTGAGCTCGAATCGGTTAAATTATATGTCTAACCTAGAGCTTTTGGGTACTCTGAATTCAGTAGTGAAGTCAACTTCACGATTTGAAGCTCCGAGTGAAAATTAAGTTTTCAAACCTATCAATCAAAGGTTCAAAACGACGTCTGACCTTCCAAACGACACCTAAACGACGCTAAACTTTCTCTATAGTCCCGTGGCACTATTTGGATGCTCAATTAAGGTAGGGGTTCAATTACCTAATTTCATACATGATTTAATTTAAAATTTACTTTATGACTATTTTCTGAAAAATCGTGAATTTAACAATATTTTAATGAATTGTTGGAAAATCTTGGGTTATTCTGGAATTGGATTATGTGACTTTTTTATATATTTATAAAATCGTGAATTTGGGGTGATTTAGCATATTTTCTATCCAAGGTAGTGAATTCCAAAATAATATCAAGCGGAGTTTTAAAGCATTGTTTGGTTATGTTCTGCATGGTTATTACATATATCTGGCAACATGTTGTACATACCATAAGATCACACATGAGATACATCTTAAGCATCGTGGTATTGTAATAGGCAGACTAGTACACTCATCTTTGATGAGAGCCCGTAAACCCACGTAGGGTTTTTCTGATTATTCCTACTCGGTAGGCATAGGCATTCAGTTACCCCTCCAGTTCGGTAGGCTTAGACACATGGGTATCCCTCCAGTTTTCTAGGATAGATATCATAGAGAGAGTACATAGTACACGTAGTACGAGTTACTCTAGTTCGTGATGAGTGTGTGTGAACTCATGGAATGGGTTGATTTACGATATGTACAATCTTGCGATTTCTGATTTTAGTTTTGAATATGTGATTATTCTAGATACCAATTATTTTATAAATTTGGTTTATGTTTGCAGTTCCAATTCTCTTCATTGGTTGGTTTGTACTCTATATTAATCCCACTTTTCTAAGTCAAATATATTTACTGAGCAGATGTATGAGGATAATTTTTTTTCATTATTAATAAATCGAGTACCTGGAAAGTAAAGTGATTTTAGGTAAATTATTTGAACTTTGGGCCCAGGGTTTTAAATTGAACTAATCATTAAACTTCATGGATTAATAAAATTTTTAAAACTTGTTAATTAAGATTTTCGCTAAACTTAAAATGAAGAATTTCTTAGAAATATAAACTAGTAGATAATAATATAATTATTAAATTTGTCCAATTTTTTAATTTACTTACTTTTGAGGATTAAAACTTAAATTTTAAGTACTTAAATTTTTCTGAAATTTTAGAAACTATTGTTTATCACTACTTTTACTTAATATTACTAAAAGTTATAACTTTAGATTTTCGGCCGTGATAGTTTTGGTATCAAAGCCCAGACTTTAGATCCGTCTAAGATCTTGCCTATGGTATTTAAGGGTTTAAAAAGAGTTTTGAAAAAGTGTTTGACAAATACCTCATACATCACTTAGGAATTGGCTAAATATATTGTCTTTGCTCCACTTTGTTCGGAATCTCTTGTTCACCTCTTTAGAGTGTAACTCTGATATCGCTGAGGTAGTTATACTCTGAAATTTTAATCTCAGAGGTGTTGGAGATGACATGAGACTAGTGAATTCTACTCTAGTCAAAATTTCTTAATTCAAATAGACATTCGTTTTTGTACTCCTACATCCCATATTATGATAAGTTATATGAACCTTTTAGGTTCTAAGATAGCACTTTAGTGTCTTGTACTTTGATTGACTTGGCATATTTTGTGCTTGTGGGGTTATGATTTGAATTTCTAAGGAATTGTTATCATATGACTAACCAATTTGAGTGTCTAGTAGTTTGTTTGTCATAATTTTGTATCATGCATTTGTAGGACTTTTGGATGATCATCTCATCTTGACTTTCCATTCACGGATTAATATAATGATATAGACTTGGTTATAAATTAAAAATTCTTCTTTCTAGCCTCACAAAAATTTTATTGTCGTATGGAAATAATTGAATTAGTAGAATTTTGTTGGAGTTAATATTATATTATTTGGTTTTGAACTTTTAGAAAATTTCAACGCTTGATTTGTATTGTTTTGAACAATGTAGACCCTTGTATTTTATTATTGCAGCATGTTTGTTTCTAGAGAGACTTTGAACATTTTGTTAAAAAAAATAGAAATGATAAATATGGATAAGGTAAAACTAATTTATTATTCAAGGGATGTATGATTCTAGAAATTTTTGGGCTATTAGAGATTTGGAGTTTGTCAATTTATCCTGTTATAAAGTTTGAATCTTAGTTTATAATAAATTTAGTTATAGTTCCAAATTAATCCTAATTTACATATGGTAGTGTTAGTTGGATAATATTTTAAGTCAAGGTAATTTTTACAAACTAAAAGTTCTAAGTACTTTTCCTAATTTTGAAGTTAAGAAAAGCTTAAGACATAATTAATTGGTTTGAGATTTTTGAAAAATTCAAATTTGACATTTTTGGTTTTGAATGAGGTCGATTTTTGCTTTCGACCAATGAATTATCATTTTTTTCAATTGAACTACATGTCTCTTAATTTTGAGTAACAACTAGTTATATGAAATTTATATTTTCAAGAATTGTATCCTTTAAAAAGTAAAAGTACCACTTTGAGACTTAGGTTTGCTAAATTACCAGCGTTATAAAATTTAAATAATTGATTTGTTTAAAACTAGTTGCGGTACTAGTGAGGTCTTATTGCAAATTAGTGGTGTTAATTTAGGAATAAAATTCCTAAATATTTTTCCTAGTTTTGAATATAGTAGATACTCTTGCTAAAATTTATTGAATTTCTACTTGTCACTTGATTTTGAATCTAAGGAAAGCTTTGGAAGAATTAATTTACAAATTGATTTGGAAATAACATAAAATTTTTATGGGAGTAACTTTAGGCAAAAAGTTTGTATTTTTAAAAGACCATTGGTGTGATTTAATGTGGTATACATATAACTTCTTGGATATTTGTGCATATGTTTATAAAACTCAAATTTATAATATCTTGTTTTAAAACTTTTGCCAAGTAAAATTGGTTGTGCTAATTTGGTAGGAACCTTGTATAAATGGAGGATTTTATATATTGGAAACTTAATTTGAAAGTTTTGTGAAATCTTGTTATTATGACTCTATTCGCCTTATTGTTTGGATTTACTAATCCTTCTAAGCTCTTCATCATGTATGTGACTTGTTTAATGACAAATATATGATATTATTGTTCATTTGATTATTGCATCCTTAGTATCTGATAAATATCTTGCTCAATAGATAAGTAAATCAAGTGGGATTTACTTTACATTGTTAACACTAATTGGATAATCGAGCACTTGTGTGATTGATTTAGTTTGTTATCTCAAGTGTTGAGAACTACTTGTATTGGAGACTTGGGATGGTGTTTTATATGGATTTTGAATAAAGAGTATTTTTTTTATACTAGCCTTGGAGAGATTAGGTGGTGTATAATTATACATGGTATCTTCTTTGAAATAAAAATTTAAAACTAATCAATTTATGAATTATTTCTAATGGGTAAAGGCTATGGACTGGTATGCCTCGATTTGACGTTCAGTAAATTCTGAGTATGCATATAAATGTGTTCTATTTTCTTTGAATTTAAAATTTTGGATCTCTTAGAGAGACATGTTTGAAAATTTTGAAAGAGTTTTAAAAATTTTAAGAAAATTTCTATTCTGTTTAACTATGATTTAAAAGAAATTGACATGTTTTAAGTGCTTCATAATTTAATTAGTAAATTACCTATCAAGCGAGGAAAAACTTCTTCTTATCATACTTACTTAGCTTAGTAAGTAGAATTGGTGTTTTAGACACGAAATTGATTGACTGATGAAGACAAGAATTAATCTTGTCAATGTATTCCCTCTTTATATTAATGGGCAAATACTACTGGTGATACATTACTTGTGTTAACTCCTAGGAAATTTTGGAGATTTTGATTAACATCTATTGTGGATTAGAGTTATCATTGAGTTCGTTGGTATTGAGTTCAACTTATAACTCATTACTTGATTTGAAATATATCCATATATCATTATGGTAGTATAATTAATGAGTTTGGATCAATTTACTCGTGAGTCTATATTGAGAGTTGTTGGACTCTTGTTATTATATTTACAAAGGAAATACTTGAAGTTCAAGTTTGATTTACCTATGGCCAAGGTGAGATTTTATTGTGAATTGGTGTAGTATTCCTATATACGCCTGATTTTGTGTCGCATGTTTTCAAAAATATTTTTTTCAAAAAATTGTTTATAATTTCTAAAATGAAATGAGGTTAAGTGGGAGACAGGTATCGCTGCGGAGACAACCTATTCTATTAGAACCTTATTTTTAGGACATTGTTGTGTTGTTAATAGTTTTATTGATGTATTGGGTATTGAGTCAATTCTATATGACTTCCTTTTATGCCGAAGACTTAGAAAGCTTTTAGAGGTAAACAACGATCTGGATTATTGTTATAATCCTATGTTGGACAAAGAGACTTTGAGAGTCTCTGGATTTAGTTGTAGTATGGGTTATTATTATATGATATTACCTTGGGTAAAAGACTTGGAAAGTCTTTGGACAATATTTGTTATATGGATACCTGCACTCTATATGTTGAACTGTAGTAATTTAGCTGGTATCATTTGTTTTGCTATGTATTTTTGTGTTGATGGTTTCATATTATAGTGATTCTAGTCTTATCCCTGACTAGAAATGTCTCATATATATGGTCATTTTCTGCTCATTATTAGGAATAGTAAATGACTATGTCATCATACTCTTATTGTTGTTTCTAACTTCTAGTCATGTCTATCTTATGTGTGATTCAACACTAGTGTTTTGTTTCCCATTTGAAACATTGTTGAGTATTATCCTATATTCATGAGGAATCTTGCTAAAGTCTTTAGATTCAATAATTGTTTAGGACCAAGTTTAACTGTAGACAAATGGAATGGTCCTAATATATTATTAATCAGGTATGGTCTAGGGACAGTATTATACATATCTCACATTTGGTCTGTTATACTATATTAGTGCCCAATAATATATGTTCTAATTATAAAAGTGCTACGATTTCGACTTCTAGTCCTGATTAACGTTACTCTTTCTGTGTTTAGTTACCAATCTGGGGACATCATTTCTAATCTCTTATGTCGAGGACTTGTACCTACTGATAAATCAACTTGCAATTCTATATCTCGTTGTGTACACCCCCGTCATGTAAATTTATGTGACATCAGTATGTTGGCGGAGTCCTATTACCAAGTGTTAATTGTATGTTTCTAACTTCTTGATATAGCTAGTATTAGATTCGATACTCCTATACATTATAACTAGAAGTAACTCTCCTCCAGCTGTTATCTCTTTTCGTTTTACTTGTACTCTTAACGTATTTGAATTTCGAGATTAAATTCTTTTAAGGAGGGAAAGATGTAAAATTCCTTAAATTTTGGAAGGATAATTTGGTCTTTTGACCATTAAGAAAATCAGAATTGGATCAAATTGAAAAATATTTTATAAATCCAGGGACTAAATTGTAATTTTATTTTGGGGATTTAGATGTAGAAATTTTTGAACTAGGACCTATTAGCAAAAATTTGATGTCCATTTATTGATGGACACGTGCCCCATTTATTTTCACTCAGCTCACTCTCTCTCTCCCAGTTCTTTTTCTTTCACCAGCAAAATGCTGATTTCTAGAAAAAGTCCGACGAGCCTCTTCCCGACGATGACGAGGGCTGTCACCAGTCAGAAACGAAAGCCCAGCATCAAATGAATCGTGCGCCACCACTTGCAGCCTTACTGGAGCTCTAATTCATTGGAAAAAGCCAAAAATCGCCACAGCTTCTGAAGCTCACTAAAGCCGATTCCAACATCCATTCGTCGTAAAAATGGTTGAGTTTGATTCGTCTTATCATGATCTTCATCATGGTATATATATATATTGTAAAAGCCCGGATTTTGGGAGGGTAATTTGGACAATTTACCAATTTTCCAAATAAAATATTGTGGGGATTAAATTGCAAAAGTTTTGTGCAGAATGACTAAATTGCAATTTTTAGGGGAGTAGATTGATAGAGATTTGAAATTTGGGGACTTATGTGCAATTTTTGAAAAATTACATAGCCTTATAAGACAGGGCCACGTGCCCTGTCCTTTTCTTTTTCTCTCTCTCTCTCTCTCTCTCTCTCTCTCTGCGTTTCTCGGCAAGAAGAAGCAGAGGCCGCCGCAGGAGCCGCTCCAGCCATTGTCCGCCTATGCCACTGACCAGCGTCGGCTCGCCAGACCGCGCCGAAGCTCCGCCGCCGTCACCTGCCAACACTGGAAATCCTCCAAGTCACTGTTTCGGTTTTTTCGTCACCGGCGACTTGGATCATCAAGGTATATATATCTCAACCTCATTTTGCCCGGATTGAAAGTTGCCATTTTTAGGTATTTCAAGTTTAAGTTTGACTTTTTGATCCGGCCATTGGATTGTTATTTTGTTGTCATTTTTGGATTGTACTCAGAAAATGGAGAAGCTTGATATATATATTACCTATGTTTGGTGATCGGCATGGAAATCAAGATCGAACGGTCGAGATTTGCCTCATTTTACGTGCCACTGGCCCGATATGCGCCCAGACCCGAATTAGACAAGTTTTATGTCTAACCTAGCTATTTTGGGTGCTAGGAATTTAGTGAAGAAGTCTGTTTGTGGAATTGAAGCTCCGGTGAGAAGTTAGTTTCTCGCAAGAAGATGATCGAAGGCTTGGAATTGGTTCCCGACCCTCTAGACGATCGTCAATGACACCTTGAGGATTCAATAGCATGGTATTACTATTCGAGTGAGATAGGGACTCAATTACCTCTGTTTTATATGGTTTTTGAATAAAACTTATTTTCTGCAACATATGAGAACAAATATGATTTTTGGTTTCTCGAATATCTGTGATAGGAATTGGCTGTATGAGATATATACTGTATTGCTCTGGGAAATTTTTGAGTGTAGGTTATTTTGGGTATATTAAAAATAAGGTCGTTATGATGCCTATTTTTCTATAAAAACCTAGTATGCTGAATTTACTGAAAAACTAGAGCATGATTATTTTCACACTTCAGTTCTGTATTGCACGTGTCATAGGATTGTACATGAGCACCGTGTTAGCATCGTGGGTTACAGTGTGGTGCTGTGTGCCCCACCGTCAGTGAAAGTCCGTAAACTCACACAGGGTTTTGTTACTTCTGATTACCTCCCCATTTGGCAAGCGTAGGCAATTCGGTTGCTCCTCCAAGTTTGGTAGCCAACACACGGGTGTCCCCTCCGCGTATAGGCTTAGGTATCAGGCAGGCTGTTAGGCATACTTAGTGCCATCATCCTGGGTTTCCATATATGAGAGGATGAGAGCACATGGGTATGGGTTGATTTGTGTCATGTGCATATGAATTGAATGGTTTTGATTACACTGCTTTATATATATGTATATATGGATTTCCAGTTTGGATTATATATATATATGTATGTTTTGGACTAAACTAACCATGTAGGAATTCCCTATCACTAAAATGTTTTCAATTGAGGTAATTGTTTTTCCTACTGGGCATTTTATGCTCACCCCCTACCTTCTTCCACAGGTGGTGTCCAGTGTAATCTTGGTAATCAAGTAGAGTAAGAGGTCATCTTGATTGCAGTTCATCTCTTGGTAATGCTAGGAGTTTGTTATCGTAGTCTTTGGACTATTTGGGTTTTGTATTAGCATTGAACCAAGATTACTTCTTTCTATTTTGTCTACGAACTTATGTGCCATTCTGGTATTTGACTTTTGTTGTGGATGATGGTGATGCTTAGACTTTTATGTGACTTCATGATTTTTAATTATTATTCAGTCTATGTTTAATGGTGTATACGAACTGTGGAAGTGGTTCACGGGATAGAATTCCAATTATTTTATTTAAATGGACCGTTTTTATAAAAACTAGAACTTTTGACACTTTTTGAATAAATCAAGGAATTTCCCACCTTTGTGAAATTCTCATCTGCAACTGGCCTGGGTTTTGGGTCATGACAGAAATTTTTGGTATTAGAGCTTTGAGTTTAATAGCTCGGACGTATCACCATTAAACTAGATTGAAGTTGTTTTTGTGGCAAGCATGCATCATTATCTCAAAAATAGTTTGGCATATTGTTTCAGACTTATAACGATGCCTCCTAGAAGAGTTCCTAGGCACCAGCCGGGTACCGAACCTCCTCGTTCAGTTTTCACTCATCTAATCGAGGCAATGCTGCAGGCATTCCTCCAGATGAATAATCCAAACTATCAGCCTCCAGCTCTGAGGGAACGTCAGTTGGATCAGGTTAATCATCTCCAGCGGTTCATGCGTCTCCGGCCAGGGCAGTTTGATGGTAGACCAGAAGCTCTCACGGCAATTGCTTGGTTGCGTGAGATGGAGAGGCACTTTCGAGCCCTTGGTACTCCAGTTGAGTTTTAGGATGTGTTTGCTATTACCCATTTGACAAGGAGTGCCATTCGTTGGTGGGAAACAATGGAACGGATGCAAGATGTAGTAGGCTCGACTTGGGAAGACTTTGAGTGGATTTTTAAGGCCTAGTATGCTAATAAGGATCAACAGGATGAAGTTGTGAACCGATTTGAGACATTGATTCAAGGTAACAGAACGGTGAATGAGTACTTGATAGAGTTCACTGAGTTGGCAAGTGTTGCTCTTGGACCAGGTACGAGCGAGAAGTACCGAGTTGCCAAGTTCAGGAGCCATCTGAATCAGAACATTTTCAACAGGATTGGTACTCAGACCTTCCGTACTCATCCTGAGATTGCAATGGCTACCCAGCGGGCAGAGGCCATCAAAGAAGGATTGGAATCCAGGGGGAACCAACGGAGAGGTAATGATAGGAAAGCCACCAGAAGGAGCCAGGGGCAGTGGTCAGCCTAATGTACTCCGAACAGTGGGAGCTCGAACAGCAGTGGTTCTTCAGGGGGTGGCAGAGGTAGTCCGAATGGAGGATGTTTCGTTTGGGCCAGCCGAGTCATCGGAAGAAGGAGTGTCCCAACCGTTTGCAGAAATCTCCTCTTTCTTAAGGAGGACCGCAGAGGAGCCAGTCCGGTTCTATTTCTTATCAGAACACTCAAGCAAGGCCGCAACAGTCACAGGGTGCTTCGCAAGCTTTTACTTCCCCTCAGCCTTATCAGCATCAGTACCGCCCTTAGGATTTTACTCAGAATTTTCAGACTCCTCAGGCCCCAGGGAGTTAGGGTGGGCGTAGATACAGCAGCAGTGGTTCAGGATCCAGCAGTAGCTGTCCTGATCAGGGGAGAGGCAACAAGGGGAAAGGGAAGGTGACTGGCCAAGCCTATGCTTTTACTGGGGCAGACGACACTCAGGATCGTACCGGCTGAGGTGTTGTTGACGGTATAATCCTTCTTTCACACTCTTAGGCACATATTTTGTTTGATACTGGTGCATCCCATTCATTCATATCCTTATTATTTGCTTAACTATTGGGGTTGGAATTTTCTGATTTGGATTATGTATTGACGTTAGGTACATATTTGGGAAGAGTAGTCGATGTGTCTTGTATGTGTAATTCTTGTCAGGATGTGGTTGGCGATAGGAAGCTTCTTGCTGATTTGATTCTGTTGCCGATAGGATAGTACGACGTAATACTCGATATGGATTGGTTGTCGAAATATCGAGTGGTTGTGGACTGTCGTACGAAGTGGGTGACTCTTTTTCCTAGTGATGGATATCCTATTGTCTATCAGGCTGGGATGAGTCCGTTGAAGCCTAGTCCTGTTCTAAAAGCGTGCATAGATGGAAAGAAGAAACTCGAGTGTTATGGGAACTTGTTTGCCATGGATGGTGAGGTGAGGACAGACGATTAAGACCCATGGATTCCAGTGGTGTATGAGTATTGGGAGGTATTTCCTAAAGACTTACTGGGGTTACCACCAGATAGGAAGATCGAGTTCTGTATTGAACTAGTTCCTGGAGCTCAGCTAGATTTTATTCTAGCCTATCGCATAGTGCCTGCTGAGATGGAAGAATTATGAGAACAATTGGACGATCTGCTTTCCAAGGGCTTTATTCGCAGTAGCACTTCTCCTTGGGGTGCTCCTGTTTTGTTTGCGAAGAAAGCTGATGGTTCGTTGAGACTTTGTGTAGATTACAGGAAGTTGAATCAGTTGACAGTGAAGAACAAGTATCCTTTGCCAAGGATAGATGAGTTATTTTATCGGTGGTTCAAGGTTCTTCTCTAAGATCGATTTGAGATCTGGTTATCATCAGTTGAAGATAAGAGAAGATGATATACCTAAGACAGCATTCAGAACTCGATATGGTCATTTTGAGCTTTTGGTGATGCCGTTTGATTTGACGAATGCACCTACAACTTTTATGGATCTCATGAATTGGATCTTCAGGCCGTTTTTGGATCATTTTGTGGTTGTGTTTATCGATGACATCCTGGTGTATTCCAAGACTCGAGAAGAGCATGCCGAACATCTGGGGATAGTACTCAAGACCTTGAGAGATCATCGGTTGTACGCCAAGAAATCAAAGTGTGACTTTTGGATGTCAGAAGTGAAGTTCTTGGGTCATGTGATTTCTCACAGAAGTATTTCAATCGATCCCGCTAAGATCGAAGCTATCTTGGAATGGGAAAGACCGAGAAATGTGACGGTGGTACGTAGTTTCCTTGGTTTGGCAGGCTACTACCGTCGTTTTGTGCAAGATTTCTCGAGAATCACTTTGCCTTTGATGAAGTTGACCAGGAAGGATGTTAAGTTTGTTTGGGGATCACAAAAGTGAAGAAGCTTTTGTCAGGTTAAAGCAGAGTTTAACCACTGCACCTGTTCTTACTGTTTCTGACTGTAACGAGCCTTATATGGTGTATACCGATGCTTTAAAGACGGGTTTGGGATGTGTCTTGATACAGAATAGTCGAGTTGTGGCTTATGCTTCTCGTCAGTTGAAGCCACATGAGAGGAACTATCCCACCCATGATCTGGAGCTTGCAGCAGTAATCTTTGCCTTGAAGATTTGGCGATATTACTTGTATGGTGTGAAGTTCGACATATTCTTCGATCATAAGAGTTTGAAGTATCTCTTTACTCAGAAGGATTTGAACTTAAGATAGCGAAGATCGGTTGAGTATATAGAGGATTATGACTTCGACCTACAGTATCATCCTGGTAAGGCCAATGTTGTAGCTGATGCACTGAGTAGGAAGCCTCACGGTGCACTAGCTGCACTGGTGTTTGAAGATTGGAGTAACTCGGTTACGATTTGTGACTACAACTTGCAGTACTTTGAGAATGAAGGAGTTGCTTGCCTGAGCAATATTGTGATTTCACCATCACTTCTCCAGACTATCTAGCGGAGTCAGTGGAAAGACAGGGAGTTTAGGACAATCTGGAACCGGCTTCAAAATGATGAGCAGTTAGAAGGTTGGAGCACTAACAGAGAAGGGTTTTTGATTTTCAGTGGAAAGTTGGCTATAGCTAATGACCCTAATCTTCGAGAAACCATTCTAACTGAGGCTCACAAATCAAGGTTTGTAGTACATCCAGGTAGTACTAAGATGTACCGGGACTTGAAGCGGCAGTATTGGTGGAAAGGGATGAAGAAAGATGTAGCTACTTTTGTGGCTAAGTGTTTGACTTGTCAGCGAGCCAAGGCTGAACACCAGAGGCCAGCTGGATTACTTTGGCCGTTGCCAATTCTAGAATGGAAGTGGGACAAGATCACGATAGACTTCGTGACCCGTTTGCCGAAGACCTTGAGGAAGAATGACGCAGTTTGGGTGGTAGTCAATCGGTTGACGAGAGTGCTCACTTCATACTGATCCAGATAGACTACTCACTTACTAAGCTTAGTAGACTATATGTGGAGAATATCATATGCTTGTATGGTGTGCCTTCAGGCATAGTATCTGACAGAGATCCAAGGTTCACTTCTAAGTTTTAGAGAGCCTTACAGAAAGCATTGGGTACACAGTTGGATATCAGTACGGCTCACCATCCTGAGTCAGATGGTAAGTCTGAAAGGACCATTCAGATTCTTGAGGACATGCTACATTGTTGCATACTGGATTTTGGTTGGAACTGGGATGATCATCTTTCTTTGGTGGAATTCGCTTATAATAACAGTTTCCAGACCAGTGTGGGTGTGGCTCCATATGAAGTGTTGTATGGAAGGCTGTGTAGATCGCCTTTGTGTTGGGCAGAAATCGAAGAGCGTGTTACTCTTGGACCTGAGTTGATTGAAGAGACTACTAAGAAGATCAAGGGTATCCAAGAGAGACTTAAAGAGATTCAGAGTCACCAGAAGAGTTATACTGACCCGAAGAGGCATGAGGTAGAGTTCGATACTGGTGATTTCGTATTCCTGAAAGTGACTCAAAGGCGAGGTGTTACAAAATTTGGGGTTAAGGGTAAGCTTGCTCCAAGGTATATTGGTCCCTTTGAGATCACTGAGAGAATTGGACCAGTGGCATATCGCCTGAATCTACCTGCACAATTGGGTCACATGCATAATGTGTTTCATATGTCAATGTTGAAGAAGTACACGCCAGACCCATCTCATGTTGTTCAGTACGTGTATGTACCGATCCAAGAAGATGTGTCCTATGAAGAGCAGCTTATTCGTTTGTTGGCTAGAGAGTTGAAGGTGTTTCACAACAGAGAGATTCCACGCATCAAGTTGCTTTGGGAACATCACAAGGAAAACGAGGCTACTTGGGAACTCGAGACGCAAATGTACGAGAAGTACCCTCATTTGTTTGACTTTCAGTCAGAAGTTGTATTGTGATGTAAACCTTGACTTGTACTTTGAATTTCGGAACGAAATTCTTTTAAGGAGGGGAGAATGTAAAACCTGGATTTTGGGAGGGTAATTTAGACAATTTATCAATTTTTCGGATAAAATATTGTGGGGATTAAATTGCAAAATTTTTGTGCAGAAGGACTAAATTGCAATTTTTGGGGAACTAGATTGATAGAGATTTGACATTTGGGGACTTATGTGAAATTTTTGAAAAATTGCATAGCCCTATAAGATAGGGCCATGTGCCCTGTCCTTTTCTTTTCTCTCTCTCTCTCTCTCTCTCTCTCTCTCTCTCTCTCTCTCTCTCTCTCTCTCTCTCTCTCCCTCTGCGTTTCTCAGTCGGAAGAAGTAGGAGCCGCTCTGGCCATCGTCCACCCATGCCACTGACCGGCATCGACTCGCCCGACTACGCCGAAGCTCCGCTGCCCTTTGCCAGCCGCCACCATCGCCTGCAATGCCGGAAATCCTCCAAGTCGCCGTTTCGGTTTTTTTGTCACTGGCGACGATTCCAGCCACAATTCGACCTCCAACCGGTCCCGTTGGATTCGTCTCATCTCAAAGATCATCAAGGTATATATATCTCAACCTCATTTTGCCCGGATTGAAAGTTGTCATTTTTGGGTATTTCGAGTTTAAGTTTGACTTTTTGATCCGGCCGTTGGATTGTGTTTATGTTGTCATTTTTGGATTGTACTAGGAAAATGGAGAAGTTTGATATATATATTGCCTATGTTTGGTGATCGGCATGGAAATCGAGATCAGACGGTCGAGATTTACCTCGTTTTGCATGCCACCGGTCCAGTGTGGGCCCGAACCCAAATTGGACAAGTTATATGTCTAACCTAGCTATTTTGGGTGCTAGGAATTCAGTGAAGAGGTCCGTTTGTGGAATTGATGCTCCGGTGAGAAGTTGGTTTCTCGCAAAAAGACGATCGAGGGCTTAGAATTGGTTCCCGACCCTTTGGACTATCGTCAACGATACCTTGAGGATTCAATAGCATGGTATTGCTATTCGAGTGAGGTAGGGACTCAATTACCTCTGTTTTATATCATTTTTGAATAAAACTTATTTTCTACAATATATGAGAACAAATGTGATTTTTAGTTTCTCGAATATCTGTAATGGGAATTGGTTGTATGAGATATATACTGTATTGCTCTGGGAATTTTCTGAGTGCATGTTATTTTGGGTATATTAAAAATAGAGCTGTTATGCTGTCTGTTTTTCTATAAAAACCTAGTATGCTGATTTTACTGAAAAACCAGAGCATGATTACTTTCACACTTCAGTTCTATATTGCACGTGTCATAGGATCATACATGAGCAACGTGTTAGTATCGTGGGTTATAGTGTGGCACTACGTGCCCCACCATTGGTGAAAGTCCATAAACTCGCGCGGGGTTTTGTTACTTCTGATTACCTCCCTATTTGGCAGGCGTAGGCAATTCGGTTGCCCTCCAAGTTTGGTAGGCAACACATGGATGTCCCCTTCGGGTATGGGCTTAGGTATCAGGTAGGCTGTTAGGCATACTTAGTGCCATCATCCTGGGTTTCCACATATGAAAGGATGCGAGCTCATGGGTATGGGTTGATTTGTGTCATGTGTATATGAATTAAATGGTTTTGATTACACTGTTTTTTATATATATATGGATTTCTGATTTGGATTATATATATATGTATATTTTGGACTAAACTAACTATGCAGGAATTCCCCATCACTAAAATGTTTTCGATCGAGGTAATTTTTTTCCTACTGGGCATTTTATGCTCATTCCCCCTACCTTCTTTCTCAGGTGGTGTTTAGTGCGATCTTGGTGATCAAGTGGAGTAAGAGGTCATCTTGATTGCAGTTCGTCTCTTGGTAATGTTAGGAATTTGTTGTCGTAGTCTTTGGACTATTTGGGTTTTGTATTAGCATTGAACCAAGATTATTGTTTTTTATTTTGTCTGCGAACTTATGTATGCCATTCTGGTATTTGACTTTTATTGTGGATGATGGTGATGCTTGGGCTTTTATATGACTTTGTGATTTTTAATTATTATTCAGTCTATGTATAATGGTGTATACAAATTGTGGGAGTGATTCACGGGATGGAATTCCGATTATTTTATTTAAATGGACCGTTTTTATTAAAACTAGAACTTTTGTCACTTTTCAAATAAATCAAGGAATTTCCCACCTTTGTGAAATTCCCCTTCTGCCACTAGCTTAGGTTTTTGATTGTGACATACATCTTGACTCAATATTGCACGGATTGAATTTTTCTATTTTTGTCAATTTTAAGCTATTTTAGTTTTATATTTAAATTTTTCAATCCAACCATTAGATCATAAAATAACCTCATATTTATGATGTACTTGTGAAAACAAAAATTTTGATATATATATATATTGTCTATATTTTGTGACGGGCAAGAAAATCTAAATCTAACGACTTAAATTGTCTCGTTTTCTGTGTCGTGGGCTCAGATTCGGCCCAAACCCGAGCCCGAATCGGTCAAACTATAGGTCTAATCTAGAGTTTTTGAGTGCTCTGAATTCAGTGGTGAAGTCTATTTCACGATTTGACGCTCCGAGTGAAAATTGAGTTTTCAAACCTATCGATCAAAGGTTCAAAACGACGCATGAACTTCCAAACGACACCCAAACGATGCCAAACGTTCTCCATAGTCTCGTGGCATTATTTGGATGCTCAATTGAGGTAGGGGTTCAATCACCTGATTTTATACATGATTTAATTTAAAATTTACTTTATGACTATTTTGTGAAAAATCGTGAATTTAACAATATTTGAATGAACTATTAGAAAATCTTGGGTTATTTTGGAATTAGACTGTGTGACTTCTTTACATATTTATAAAATCGTAACTTTGGGGTGATTTAACAGATTTCCTACCCAAGGTACAGTGAATTCCAGAATAATATTAAGCTGGGTTTTAAAGCATTGTTTGGTTATGTTCTGCATGATTATTACATATATCTGGCAACATATTGTACATACCATAGGATCACACATGAGATACATCTTAGACATTGCGGTATTATAATAAGCGGACTAGTACACCTGCCTTCAATGAGAGCCCGTAAATCCTCACAGGATTTTTCTGATCATTCCCACTCGGTAGGCATAGGCATTCAGTTGCCCCTCCACTTTAGTAGGCTTAGACTCATGAGTATCCCTCCAGTTTTCTGGGATAGATATCATGCAGAGAGTACATAGTACACGTAGTACGAGTTACTCTAGTTCGTGATGAGTGGGTATGAGCTTATGGGATGGGTTGATTTATGATATATATAATCTTACGATTTCTGATTTTTGTTTTCAATATGTGATTATTCTAGATACCAATTATTTTATAAACTTGGTTTATGAATGGATTTTGGAAAAGGTATTAACCATGTAGGTTTAGTAAAATTTGTATCCACTCAAAAAGGTAATTGAGTTTCTACTGAGCATTCTCGTGCTCACTCCCTACTTCCTCCCATTTCTGGTGTTAACTTATTTTGTGGTAATTATTCTCGTGACTTGGCAAGTATGTTTGACATATGCTTGCAATTCCAATCTTTTTCATTGGTTAGTTGGTACTCTGTATTAATCCTCATTTTCTAAGTCAAATTTATTTAGCCAATAGTAATATATTTACTGAGCAGATTTATGAGGATGATTTTTTTTATTATTATTATTAAATCGAGTACCTAGAAAGTAAAGTGATTTTAGGTAAATTATTTGAACTTTGGGCCTAGAGCTTTAAATTAAACTAATCATTAAACTTCATGGATAAATAAAAGTTTTAAAACTAGTCAATTAAGATTTTTACTTAAAAATGAAGAATTTCTTATAAATATAAACTAGTAGATAATAATATAATTATTAAATTTGTCTAATTTTAAAATTTACTTACTTTTGATGATTAAAACTTAAGTTTTAAGTATTTAAATTTTTCTGAAATTTTAGAAACTACTATTTATCACTATTTTCACTTAAAATTACTAAAAGTCGCAGCCTTAGATTTTCGGTCGTGATATTTTAGACAGTACTACTAGTCTACTAAGAGACCTTATATTGAGAATTATGAATTTGGCCAATATGTTTTTCCCGTGCTAAATAAGAGTAGTGACAAGAATATGCTTATAGTAATAAGACTATTAAAGCTGCTCAAGGTAATAAAACATTTGAGTTATATGAATATATTGCTCGTAGTAATAAGACTACTAGAATTTATGTCAGTTGTAATACCGAGGGCCTAGTATGAACATGCACACGTGCATAGCAAGAAAAATACAATTTGTATGAAAATATTGATATACCACTTCAATGAGCATATGAATACTATCTATATAAAACCGTTGGAGGTTTTTAAAGTACTTGCTTACTAAATTCGTTAGTCATTGGAATTTTTCCCGTATTGTACGTAGGGAAAGGTAAGATGGTTATGCAGGTTGAGTAGGAAGTAACTTCATGACGTGTTTGTTATGGTCTAAATACATTTAAAGAAGATTTGTACCTCAATCAACGAGTCTTCCTTCCTAAGTACTAAGCTTGAAACTACAAATGTATGTGGGCACTTCGATCTTGATCAACTCGAAGTGAGAATCCAAGAACTCTAATAGCCTCCAATTATGTCTCCAAGAATTTCGTTCTCTCACTTTTCTCTCAGTTTTCTGTGCAGCAGTCAAACTAATGTTTCAGTAAATATTGAACATATACACAACAAGGGGGGCTTACAAGGGGAATTTCAGCCAGCCCTAGGCTCTTGCTCTAAAGAGCAAGTGGTGGGATCTAAAGGTTTGCCTTGCTATCCGGCCTTTTTCCTTTCTTTGTGTATTTGCACATCAAACTGTTTAAATCTAATTTGGCTAATCTCATATATCCTAAGATGTTGGTATAGATTGGAGACTCAAATGGACCTATTTAATTTAAGATCCAATAGACAAAATCCTAGTAACAAATAACTCTTAATATGAGCTTGTACTACTAGTTATAGACTTATTTCACTAAGGTCCAAACCATACTTGAATTAAATAAATATCACAAGATACTTTATAGTTAGAATTATGTCAATTAGATAATTAACATTTTCATATGTGTCACTATATGAATACTGATAATTAAAGCTAAATAAAATTACTGTTTTACCCCTCTAATTATATCTTTCAATTCATTGATACAAGACTATATCTAATGGATACCCAGATTTATAGAAAGTCTTCAATTAATAAAATAACCAATTTTATTAATTACTTAGCTAAGGTTTAAATTATGCAAGCTCCTACAACTTCTCAAGATAGTATTCACTTCTCTATTTAATAAAGTTGTGGATTCTATATCTATAAGTATATATTTCAAATGTCCATAATAATATATTACCAAAATGCTAGGGTCTAGAATGTTAATTTTTTGATCTATAACTTTTAAAATTTTAAATAATATCTTAAATAATACAAGTTATAAATACATATTTATCACTTATTGTAAGATTAAGAAAGAAATTTGTTAATTGTCAAGTTTATAATAATATATTCTTGTCAACGGTACTTATTATAGAAACATATTTTACATGGTTCTTGTTCAATGTTTATACACCAAGATTTTTGCACATGGTCATACCAATATAGATTAAGGCCCACTATGAATACACAAAGTCTTGCAACACAATCTAAGAGAAGTGTCTAGCTTTATTATTAGTTATGACCAATCTTATTTGATTTAATTAGAGAAAATATGTCTGAAATTTAATAAACAACTTTATTAAAATATATCTTTAATGAATAAATTATAGAATCTTTTGATATTGACTATTATATCAATAATAAAAACATTATCACAAGTACTATGCATGAAATATCACTTTAATAAATATTCAAAATATTCAATAAATATCTATGAATAATAAATATTTTGTGGGCATACCCAACTAATACTTGGTTCTTAATTATAGTAGAATCTTTTACTACTAATTTTTTATCACTACACTAAAAGCCAAAAATTGCACTATCAAATTAATAGGTTTTTAAGAAGCTAAATTAATTGTCTAATCCATTTAGCATAAATCTTCCTACACTTTTATAATATAAAATGATCAATAATTATATCAAAGTGAAATTACTATTTTACCCCTTTAGTTACTTCTTTTCCCTTAAGTTCATTGTTCGTTCAGTAGATTTTATTATACGAAGTCAACACTTCAGTAAATTACGACTCATTACTTCTGAATGAGATAGACTACACTAGAATCTTGAATATAATTAAAGTGTCTAACTTTATTTTAAATATTGTGAACGATTCAATATAATCTGCATCAATTTCTGTTTGCCTTCGTTTATAGTAATCATTGTCTTTTTAATATATTATTATATGATTATAAGAATTAAAATTAGGGGTAACATTATCAAAGTGATTAACATTACATTCCAATCTGAAATCACATATAGTAATCTTGATTCAAGAATTAATTCCAACACTCAAGCAAACACTGGAGTTAGATTTCTCTTCGTATTCATATTTTGTTTTCAATTTATTTCTTTCAAGTTTCAACTAAAGGCCATCCTAGTGTGTTGTATGAACAATAATAAAATGAATGCGGAAACTGTTTTTTTAAACGAAAATTGTGATTCCATTCAATAGAATTCCATTATGGGTTGACATTTATATATAAATCAAAATTACATGGTATACTAAAGGAATGCTATGCAAGGTTGCATTTGACTTAGGTGGGCCCACTATAACGAAGGGAATTTATTGGATAAATGCGTCTAATGCTTAGTATTTATCAATATACTTTTGTTATTATTATTATCAAACACTTAAAGTGAAAATACAGTTAATAAGCTGAAACATAAATGATATTTTTGCTACCAAATATCAAATAAATCACCATATACTTTTATCATTTTATCACCTTTATCATTTTCTCATACATACATATATATATATATATATATATATATATATATATATATATATATATAAACCTGTATTTCGGAAAACTCCAATCCAAACTTTTGAATTGGGATTTATTTCAAATCAGGTAAATGTCATAAAAATGTCTTTATATTTCTTTTTTTTCCCCCTTTGATGCCGTTAATTTTTAGAAATACGAGAAAAATCTGTTGAATTTGATTATTATATTATAGAAAGCCTTGTAACTATTTTGAAATTTGACCTTTCCATAAAAACTAATTGGAAAAATTGATGAAACTAAGAAAAAATAAAAAATAAAAAAATTATAATGGGTAGATTGAGGCTAAATTATATTTGTACCTTATGTTTAGTTAAAAGGATAGTGCTTGGAATCTTTTATATTACCTATTAGGTTACTTCAAAAAATTAAAATATTGTATGGGAAAACAGTAAGGGCAATTTTTAAATTCAGTATAATTAATATTTGGGTACTATTATATTACATTTGTTATTTCACATAAATTCTCCTCATTTACTTGACATGAGAGGATCAAATTTTAAAGCTAATCAAATTACAATGCCTTTTAATAATCAAAGAATCAAATTCAAATGGGTTTTCCTATATTTTCAAAAAGAAATAAGGATTTTATTTATAGAAAGAAAAAAGATGAAATAATACACAATTGTTTCATGACATTTTCTCTCAAATTTTCCCCAACCAACACAACTCGTTATAATTAATGAATCACAAGAGAACCCTATATAAGTATTGAAAATTTCAACAAAATACTATAATATATTCCACTTAGAGGGGAAAAAAACGATAACATAAAATAAAGTAAATTTTGACAATTTCTTAGAATTTTAGCTACTTATAAGCAACATTATATTTTTTTTGGTTACTTTTTAAGGTTTATAATTAGTTAGATTTTTGATAAACTTGTATTTGTTAAGAAAAAAATTGAAAACCCAAGATGTTTTATGTTGTGTTTTTTTTTATTTGTTACAATCGCATAAAAATTTTAATTGGATGTTCCTTGCTTGAGAAAATTAGTACCCACACCACTTTAAAGGAGCATTATTGAATATGAAAAAACAAATAGAGTTAAAAATTATATTTGTAAAATAAGATATAACAAGCATAGTAAGAAAAATACAACTTTCTCCCGTAATTGTAGTTCTAAAACTATAATGTGGCCCTCTACATACTGTCAGCTTGTTAGTGTATATTAGTTTGTTAGAGTTTGAGTTTTTTTTATTAAAAAAATGCTGGTGGGAATGTTATAGCTGCAGCTCCATGTGGCATAAAAGCATTCTTAAACTAAATCCTCTCCGTCCAAAAAATTTTAAAATTCTTTTTTTATTATAAACATTCCTTATCATTCCTAAAATAGGTCGTTCTTTGTGCACCGGTTAATTTAATTCTAGAACCTCACTTTGATATAAAGTCACCCCATCTATAAAATTAAATGCCAAAAAAAACAAATCAGTGCATTTTTCTTGGTGGGTTCCAAAGAACGGTATCCTCTGTGATATTACATATGTAGAGCAAGCTTTTGTAGACAAAAAATAATAATAATAAATAAATAAAAAAGTAAACTAGGCTGACGAGTTTAATTAAATAGACTAGCTGTTAAGCTAATCAGGTCTATACTAATAATGTTGTTAAAGTGCTCTCTAATTGAATAATGAGAGGAAAAAAAAGAAATAAATAATTACAGTTATCATATCATAAAACGATAAGTGTGAACCCCAGCAAAAAAAAATGAAAAAAAAAAAAAGAACCCAAGTGTGAACAATCTTATGGAAACTAATATAGATGCAACTTCTTGGGATATATTTTGTAATTTATTTATTGTGTTAATTCTTCATGATCTCATTTTTGTACCATTTTCAGACATGCTAGATTATTTTTTCATACTTTAGTCTAAACAACTTATCCTATTTTAAAGTGTAAAGTTTAAATAAGATCATGCGTAATTTTACGATGATTAAGACCAATATTTCATCTAACGTATTTACTGATCTTGTCCTTACTAACATCCCAGAGCAAAGAAAACCTTTCAGCATTTGGTACTCTTAATTTTTTTATGGTTTTTAAGCAATATTTGGTACTTATACATTACAATAAGATGGTTTTCATGATGGAGGCTAAATAGAAGAAGGTTGTGTGACTTTGACAGACACAAAATGCAATATTCTATGGAGCTTGTAGTCCATTTATCTTATAGTAAAGTTGATCAACTTCAATAATAATTTTACAAACTCTTAAGTTGGTTTTATTTGTTTGATATAATGGTTATGAACGACCAAAATGCTTGGGAATAACATAATATTTTTGAAACATTGAACAAGAAGTGCACGTATATAAATTTTCTTTTATATATAAGTCACATGGTATAGAAAAGAAAGAACCTTGAAAATGAGAGCTTGAAATCTTTTTATTGTGGTTAAATTCTATGGTACTCGACTTGAAACTAAAAAGAATATCAACTATACATGAAATTTAAAACTATCCCATGGGTTATCTAAATTAATAGTCTCTTGTGTGGCTATTTTTTTTACTAATTAAGTTACCAAATTCTTTGTTGTGTTCTTTATAAGGAGTTTCCTATCCACTTGCACATTAGTGATAGTGCCTAAACCAGTTAGTAGCGAAAACTAGTCTGTATAAACACCTGCGAATAACATATAAGTAACAAAATATTATTATCATTGACATAATATATTGCAATTGTATTATGTAAAACAGTTAGCAACGAATTCGATATAAGTGGAAGAAATGTAAGGCACTGTTGCATAAACAAATGTACCAAAACAACATTTTAGTGTGAGGCATAAACAAACGTACCAAAATAACATTATAGTATGAGGCTATAATGTGCCTCATATTGGGCATGGTCATCCAATAATCGTGGCATGGATGGTTATCAAAGTATGATAAAATACACATTAACTCATCCACCATGCCTGAAGAACCATAAACCTTATTAGAGTCTTCCTTATGAGAAACTAATTTACCAATCAAGTTTTTCCTAACTTATGGTGTCACGACCCAAAATCCGGGCTAGTGGTAGAAGGGGAATTTAACAAAGGTGGGAAATTCCTTAATTTATTTGAAAAGTGTCAAAAGTTCTAGTTTTTATAAAAACAGTCCATTTAAATAAAATATTCGGAATTCCATCCCGTGAACTACTCCTACAGTTCGTATACACCACCAAACATAAATTGAACAATTACTTGAAAACATAAAATTAATAAAAAAAAAACCAAACCCCGCATCATCATCATTCACAACAGATGTCCAATATCAGAATGGCATGCATAAGTTTGCAGACAAAATAGAAAGCAGTAATCTTGGTTCAATGCTAACAAAAAAATTTAAATAGTCTAAAGACTATGACAACAAACTCCTAGTATTACCAAGAGGCGAACTGCACTCAGGATGACCTCTTACTCCTTTTGATCACCAAGATCGCACTAGACACCACCTGAGGAGGAAAGTAGGGGGGTGAGTATACAATG
>JXTB01000621.1:112440-203561 GCA_002914805.1 Parasponia andersonii | reverse complement strand
AATAAAATCTAAAATAGCATAATTTTCATATTATGAACAAATTATTTCTTAAATAATAAAAAATGAATAAAGTAACTACATTGAAAAAAAATTTGTTTGAAAAAAAAATTATACATGAAACAGCTTAAAATATGTACATTTATTATTTTTTTTTCAACAAATAAGATAATTGGAATTATTAAGTATTTTTCATTAGTTTCATTTTCTTATAAAAAAATAAATAAATTGACCAACTCATCAGATTTCTTATCTTTTTTATTTTAAATAACTTTCTATATTTATATATAGTTCAATTTAGAGTACGTAAAAATGAAAATCAACATTGAAGCATCAATTTATCTATATATATATATGGTTCCCAATAACGAACGTAGATCGAATTCCTAAACTCCAACGGTCACTTACTATACATAGTCACTCTATATATATATATATATATAGCTTCAGAAGGTTAATTATTATATTACTATAGATATTCAAGGATATCATTTTTATCGTATCCAGATTGGCCATTAGACTAAAGAAACAAATTTCGTGCTAGGATTTAGCTAACGTACGGCAAGTATATATTTATGTGGAAGTTTAATTAATTCAGTCCCATATATATACAGGGGCAATAATTCGCAGGTATTTTTTTTAATCAATTTATATATTTTTTTATTTAATAGTTGGATTATTAATAACGGTTATTATAAGGTTATTATAATTTGAGTATAATTTAAATAAATGAAAAAAATAATAAAAATAAATACACTTTATTTAATGATTTTTACATCTTTACCTAATGAAATTTTCATTAAATAAAATAATACATAGATATATAATATATATATATATATATATATATATTTAACAAGTGTAAACGATTAACATCGAGATTAAAAACAAGGAAGTAACTGAGGCATGTCTTCTTGTACTTGTATATATGCAAATGCATATGCATATACATACAAATGTTTCATGGGTGGGATATATATAAATATATATTGTTTAATTAATATGTGATTAATACTGGATATAATAAAGTCTTATTTATATTCTTAACTTTTCTTAATTTAAGGACCGGATGGATTTATCAAGGGAGAGCAGGCAGAATTTTTAACAAAGGACAAACGTCGTTAAAAACCGTAACCCCAACCGTGATCTATACATATATATATATATAGGTAAAAAAAAAAATACCTATTAGATTGGTACCTATATATATATATACTCAATCAATGCCATGCAGCAACAATATTGCTATATTGAGGGCCTTTCCCGACAATCTCTTGAATGAATAACACTTAAGCCGTTACAATTGCAATTCATCATCATTACATTCTTCAACACTTAGATCCCAACTGCAAGAAACTAAGCCTTCGCAGTCTATATAGCTCATCACAATAAAAAGAATAGCAGAGACCAAACAAATCCCGAGATCAATGTGCCTCAGACGTTCATATTAAATTTTTCATGAAACATTAAAAAGCAAACTTCTATAGTAAAAACCAAACACTAGTTGTACTTGGTTGAGGTTTTAACTAGCTAGCTGGAAGAATATATATTTACTTTACATACCAATTATCATGTCACACGGTCAAGTATATATTGATATATATATATATTTTTTCTTTTAGTATACCAATTAATAATAAGGTTAGGTATATACGTAATTATATGTACATATACGTGTGGTCCTTAAAGTGTTGCCGTCCGTCATTCTAGCCCTTCCTTAAGGGTTATTATCATTTTCCCAAGCTGAATTCAGTACTCGACAGCGAGAGAATAATAAACAATAATAGATCAAGTAGAGCTTGGTGATTGGACAAAGAAGAATCTGAACGAGAGTGTCCAATCCGGGACAACCGGTCCGCCTTCTTCTCTTCTGCACGTTACTATCATCCCTCTCATACGTCTAATTTTTTTAAAAGAAGAAAATTGAGCCTCTCTCTATCTCTCTCTCTCATACACACACAATAAACAAAGTATTAATCAATGATAAAGACAACAATATTAGAAAAAGTTTAGTGCTAAGACAGCGTATACCATTCCTTTCTCTAAGCAACCAAACAAGGAAGGCGTATATAAAAAAAAATAATTATAATAATAATAAGGGTGTTACATATTTATATATTTATGTTTATATAATACAACAAACCATCGTTTTCTTGAGCAGTCAACGGTGCTGGCTCCCACCAAGCACCAACTCCTTTCCTAGGTACTGAAATCCAAAGTCACCTTCATCACCAAATTAACACCTTTCTAGCAGTTACATCCCCACTACTCGATCGCCCTTTACTGCTTTTTTTTTCTTTTCCAAAAAATCGGAATATATATCCATATGTTATAACATATATGGTTATGTTCGACAACCTTTTCATCTTTCTCTTTAAGACATATCACATACTATTTATATATGACACATATATGTTATAATGTTTTAAACATACGTATAAAAGAATATAATCTATATTGCACTAAATTTGATAATAATCTGACGTATTAATTGTTCATATCCCAAGTGAGCGTGTTTAGAGTGTGATTGAATATAGTTAGCGGGAATAAGTACTTTATTAGAACCTCCCTTTACTTCTATGGATAATAAGTAGCTAGCTGGTTTTTTTTTTTTTTTTCCTAATTACTATAGAATCTCCTTTTACTTCTATAGATCACAATTGGCAATATTAAAGTAGCTAGCTGTTTTTTTTTTCCATTGATGAATAATTATCGTAAATTGTTAGAAATCTATGCATCTTGCCAAGTTTGCTCCCGTATTCCTCTACAGCCAAGTTGGTAAGGCATAGAAATATGCAAAACTAATTAGTATATAAACTAAGGCACTAATCATATGATTAGTTGTTTCCACGACCAAGATTATTGGGTTCATAAGTCATAGTTCAACCAAAGTCCAAACAGCGTTTTTCTCACGGCGTTTATAATATACGTATATCATCAAAAGAAATTGATTAGCCAATTAAACTAAAAGAAAAAAAAATCAAATTAGTATTTTGAATTTTGTGAATTTAGTCTTCGCACTTCAAGAAAGACATAGTCTTTGCTTTAGAGATAGAAGAAGAAAAATGAAAGAAACCTAGCTTTGAAAAGCTAAGAAAGCTTCGGTGCAAGTTCGACAACAACATTTTGATACTTATCTTAAATCACCTCTCTTTTTATTAAACTAATCAAAACCATTATCTTCTCCTAATAAAAAACTCTTTCTATTAGCAAAGCTAAAACAATAGGGACTACATATGGACCACACTAAAAATATCGTGCAATTTTTTTAAAATTTTTTTTAAAAAAAAAACTTTAGGGCTCCATGTGAAGGGCACCTATTGCTTCGAATCTAGCATAATGTTGCATGTTCTCACTCTCCCACAAGCCGCTTTTCCCTCTAAGTGGCCTGAGATTGTTGCACCGTTTCTTGTCCTCGAGGGAACTCCCAATCGAATAAGCATTCAAACTTTATAAGTTTAAAGTTTAATTAATTGAATTTGCATTGAGCATTAAAAATATTTTAAGGCCTAAACAGCCGACCAAACTGAAGTCGCCATGTGATGGATAGCGATGGATATGGAATCATTATAGTCATCTCTTCACCTGCTTGCTTAGCCCATTTCTCATTTCAAAATTAGAATAATGTCAACGGTTTTTGTTACACATGAATACATGAACAATGTTACACACATAATTCATTGTTTTTTGATATACTTATAAACGTGGTTAATTTACAGTTTCTTCGGTCTAGCATTAAACTCTATTCATCTCAGCTTTTCATAGATCATTTAGATTGCACCGAAGTAATCTGTATTTTAATTTGCAGATATATCATATTCTTTTTGGACTGTTATTATCAACTCGTCAGACAGAACTTTCAAATTTACCTCATTTGACAAAAGTTGTTTTCTTAAGATTAGCGATTAAAGAAACTCAAGGGGCATGTAATTGATATATAAATATCTAGTTATATTTGTATAGTTCTGCTGCTCTGACTCGGTACTATGTCTTCATCGAGTTTCAATTAGTAATAGAAAGGAAATAACTTAGTCTTGTTACAAAGTAGGTCTAGAGTATCAATATCTTTCTATCTTTTCAAGCACTAATTAAACTTGTGAAATAAAAAGATTATCCATCCATAAGTACTGAGCTAAATTTTATATTAAGCTGATAAATCGAAGTCTTAAAATATATTGTTCCTACATATTTGGAAGTGCCATATTTAAAGAACCTTCTACATCAAGTTTAAGATTTTGGTAGTAACAACAATTAGATATGGACTAATAAAGGTAATTTTTAACAGTACTTTAATATTTAAGAAACATCGTATATAGAACATTGGTCTCTGATATCCATAAAGATTAAGAATTGTCCCTATAGAATAAAATTAATAAAAATTTGAGACGATATTATTTTTATATTTGTATATCTATGTTATATATCTCATAAAAGTTAGCAACCAAATAATAGTTTTTGTTTCCGTTCTAAAATTGCAATATGATATAAACATGCATGGTATAAATTAAGCCTGGAAGTACTAAATTAATCCTATAAGTTAATCGGATAAAGGAAAACAAAATGATTATAACCGAAAATTCCCACTGCCAAGATCCGATAGCGGCCTAACAATTAATTTAGTGTCACTTCTTTTCTAAGTAGTATATGCATTAAAAAAATAGATCATAGAGCTAGCAAGTTGTGATAGAAAAGCGCTATACGAACTGAGGCTTTTGCTTATTTATAATATTGGAGGAGAGAATTAAAATACCTAATTGTGCCTGAAGATCGTACGTGTCTAAATATAACGAAATCGTACTTAGTAATAAAGTAGCAACTTACACAAATATACACCAAATAATTATCTATTAATGTTGGGATCGAAGCTTTCTTGCGTCCGTACTGAAGGGGAAGGAAAAAAAAAATGCATCAAACAAGAGTTTGTCTCAAAATTATAACTAATATAACTACCATCATGTATAGATATAATAAAGGTATTAAAAATGATCAGTCAGTTAATATATATGTATCCATAAATAAATCATCAAGTGTTGCAGTACTTTCAAATGACTTTACCTAGCCAGTACAAAATAATATCCACGAAGAAATTAATTCAAGTTACCCTGTCGTATCCGGAATATTACCTAAAAGTCGTTAAATGAATAAGTACTGTTCATAGTAAATTAATCGTTAAGAGGTTCCCCCCTTCCCCTTAAAGCAGCCACTAGCCAGCCATCCATTTGTAGCCTTAAAAATTGTTAACCATTACATGTGATTGTGAATACAAATTTAGTTATATCATTTTTAATATTATAAGGGTGTGCTTTCACTATATATATATATATATCCATGCATGCATTGTCATCTTCCATTACTAACATCCACATATTGTTAACACCAAATTTTCTTGTGCATGTCTAAGCAGATATTTAAGCAGTCTAATTAGTAATTATACAAAAAAAAATAAGTTAAAAATAATTTTCTTTTAATGAATAAGTAGGGTGTAGATCGGTTATTATAGTCGTTAGTCCATCCAATCTACTAGTGTACACTAGATTTTAAATTTTAAAATTCAATCTAATTAATCCTGTGTTTAGAAGCCGATAAAGTCCGATTGTAATATGATTGGATTGGATTATTGGTTTAAACTTGGGCTTGAGCCTTGAAGAAGTCTATTATATACAAAAATAAATGAAACGGTATCTACTAAGTTTAAGTGGTACCTATTTATTGAGATAGTATATTTATTGAATTAGAGCCTCCAAAAGGGGCACCTAGTGTAGTTCCTCTAAAAAGTCTCTCATGCTGAAGACTGGATCAGCTCTTTTGTACCTATTGACTGCGTTCCTGTAGAACTAATCGAATATACAGTTCCCATTTCAAAAATTAAGCATATTAATTATTAATGACGGTGAAGACTGCTTTATTGCGCTGAAAAATATTCCTTAACTCTAAGAATTATCAAGTGAAATCATGTTAATGCGACCTTGCTCAACTAGTCATATTCGTGTTCAAATTGACCAAATAATCCGACATTTAACAAGTTGATCCATAAGGGAATGTTCGAGTTTTGACCTTTAATTTGTGCCTAAGGTTTTTGTTTGAACTTCATTTTTTGGTCACCATCAAGGAAATAACACTATAGAACACAATCCTTTTCCGAAGGAGTCGTTTACGTGGACGAGGCATGACAGATTAGTTTCAGATTCAAGTTTAAAACGATAATGAAGTTTTCAATACACATAATATCACCTCATGATTGAGTTTTTGCTAAGGTTTACTGAATAGATCCAAATGGCCATTACAGCAATCCCCATGTGGGTTCCATCGCATGGCAGACCTAATTAAACACGTGATAAGTTATAGAACCATTTCATTGCTTATTCAAAAACTAGTAATACAACATTGATGAACAAAAAACCTGTCATACTGACTATTCGAGTGTGCTATGTCCCTCCCTACCTATAAAAATGTAAATATACGGTATGGCTCACCGTCAAGCTGCTACAACATTTGCCTTTTTCTCGTGTTCTTTTGTACTTTTTTTCAATCACATAGAATACATAAATAAATGCTTAAATAAGATTGCATAAACAAGGATTACAAACTGAAGCCCTCGCTTCCTTTGTACAAAACAAAATTGCTTGAGAAAGTCACTTTGACCCTCCTTTAGATTTTAGCATTAAGAATAAATAACAGTTCTGCGGCAAACCTATACAGCACTTAATTGAATTTCTCTTGACGACTCCCGTGGGGGAGACTACTATGTGAATTCCTCGGGCCATTCACCTGTAATCAATACTCTATCCGTAATCGTCGCATTTCTGCACAAAAGGTAGGGGTGGATTGCAGAATCTGGCGAGCAAGAGACCTGATGTCTTCTCGCGAACAGTCCCGTGAAATCCGAACTAGTTCCCAAAGAGCACCTCCACTAATCATGTCCTTTGCATTTATTTCTATAATTGACCCAAGAAAAAAAAAAATAATGAGTAACAAGTTTTGAGGTATCTGAAATTTCGTATACAAATGCGCCATGCAATATACCATGTTGTGCCAAATGACAAAGTGCAAGCTCAATGTGGCGCCGGATTGGTGCAGCTTCATTGTTAGCATTTTGTACAATCCAAGGAAGTGCACCATCTTCTATTAAAAGAGATCTGCCATTTTTCAACCCTGTAAGAGGAAATGGTGTTAACATTACAGCATTTTATGTTACAATTTGAAGAGCCAAGTGTTAACATCTCTGCTTACCTTGCGTAGATGCTCGAGACTCGCATTTCGCAAAATTTGCTACACCACGTGCAACCTGAGAAAGAACATCAGGATGCCCACATCTAACGATTCCCAACAGGGCCTTAATACCACCTTCAGTCTTTAGCTTCGTTTGTAGCTTATCTATTTATTTTATTTTGGTGTGTAAGATTAAAAAGGGAGTACAAACTTCAGAAAATAAAATCGAACATATGACACCAAAGAAAAGGAAAATACCATTGCCACATAGATTAGCAATAGCACCAGCAACCATGCGGAGTGTTTGAGGTTCATCAGCATCAGCTGCTGTTATAGATAACAAACTAATTCCCCCTTGAGCCATTATAAGGTCTTGATTGGCTTCTGTAATCACAAAAGAGAAAGCAACAAAAAATCAAATATAAATTCAAACATAAATGGAACAAAAGAAGCCAACAAAGTCTGGAAAAGTGTTATCAATTATTACCATTCATTGCAAGATTGGCTATTGCACCGGCTGCCACTCTACGAATAGTTTCATCCTCAAAGGTTCTAAGAAGCATCAGCAAGGAAGTAAGACCACCAGCTTCAACGATCCTTTTCTGATTTGCCTCTGCTTATTACATGTGAGGGAAAATTGGCTCTCATGAAACGTAAAACAAAACTAACAGAGCAACTAAAATAGAAGTACTTAGAGCTCCATATAAAGTAACGAACAGACCAAAAAATGATATACTCGGTTTAAATTATTTGGATGTGGTATGGCTCAGGACAAAATATACAGTTAATAGTACTGATGTCTTGTGTTAATTGCTTAATAGTACTGAAAACAAAGTCAAAAGAAATGATGAAAATTACAACATTGCAAAGCCTACTAAATGGTAAAGGTTTACTTTAGGATTCAGTTTCTGATGAGGACTTACCCATCAATATGGTAGAGGTTTCTACCTCCCAAAGATAATCGGATTGGGCAGGACCCAGTTTTGAACTCAAGTTTGTAAAGTGAGTTTGGGGGATTTATGGGATACAATAAAATCAACATACGAAGTTTAGTGATAACATAACAGACAGTTTTGCTGGTGGGGATTCTGATTTACAGCTGAAGAAATTGTAACTTGCTAGCTACAAAACATAAAGTTTGAGAACACAACAGAAAAGAAACCTACTAAAATTCTCACCGAGAACTAATAACCCACCTTCGGCCGCTAAATTGGCCACCACTTTTACAGCATGAATACGAACATTGACATCTTCTGACTCAAACAATGACAAGATCTTTTGCAATCCAACTGTGAAAGATATTATTTGAAAACAAAATTAATTAATTAATAAAAAAAAATGAGAAACAACAAGCAACAAAGGTTCAAATTATATTTACTGCAAAGAAACATTTGTATAACCTTGTTCAAAGAGAGTGGAATAGGATGCCTTATCGCCATTCTGAGTGTCCTTGGACTGGAAATGCCTAAATGGGGGCATGGAAGAATCTACTCCATTGAATGCATTTCGAGGTGCACCTCTTTCAAGACACTTTCTCATCTACAACCATATGTCAAAGCAAATAGGCTAAATTTAAAGTAAATTATGCTATAAATTAAGTGGAAGATGATACAAAATTTTCTTCAACATATATGACCTGTAAGCTAAGACTATCATGCATAATGGGCACAAAAGAATCAAGTTCCTGCAAGTTGCCAGAGAAATTTCATGACACACTTCAAACTTCTATGTGTTAGAATCTTAGTTGTCACAAAAAATATACCTCACTTATTTGTATCTGCTTAAATATTTGAAAGCCCAAATACATCTCAATTTGAATTAAAAGCAAATTAAAACTTAAATCATTTATAGGTCCCGTAGCAAATCATAGATAAAGCATAAGTTTGACTAAAGCAAATACCTGAGTGGCTTCAAAACTCAATTGCAATAATTGACTCCGTAGCACAATTATTTCTTCTTCAAGTTTCTTCTTCTGGTGTGTCTCCTCCTCGAGACTTCTGCGGAGCTCTAAAATCTCTGTATCTCCACCTCCCTAATACCCCAAAGTAATCTCTTATATATCATTACACCAAGGCACTGAAATTGACAACGATAGATTATGCCAGTAAACAATCAATTTCAAAAACCCTACCTCTGACGGTGTATAAATCCCTATTTGGATTTTGAGATTTTTGACCTCCTCTTCAGCTATCTTTCTCAAGTTTATTTCTTTACGGAGCAATTTTTGGACCTCAGCAATGTCCTCAGAAGCGGAATGCCCTGGTCCCTATATTTCAGGGAGGTGAAAAAAAAGTACTCAATTAAGAACTAAATTGTTACACATTATTGCAAAAGTACCTATGAAAAGTCAAAACCATCAAAATTATAATCCGGTGAAGAATAGTTATACTGAAAAAGTGAAAGCTGATAATCAAATATATAATACACGAAAGTGTATGAACTTTAACTTGCTTATCCTGTTTCCTTTTGCAAGATATATGATCATTACAAAGCTACGGCAACCCTGAACAATCTAATAAAAACAATCTCATGAAACTGAGGAATGAGGAAAATTAGTTAAATTGGATTGAGCACATACATGTTTAAAAGTCTCACAACATATTATATGATATCATGTTAAAAAGTTTATATAAATCTACGACTGTCACAAAAATCATCTTTTGAAGAAAGCAAACATAAGACATGGAATTCTTCCAAAAGCAACTACCTCTCCATTACATTTACCATCAACTAAGCCACAACACTCATGCTTCTGTTGATTTAACACCAACTTCTCCTCTAACTTCTTAACTGTTTCCATATAATCCATTTGGCATTTTAGCCTCTCCTTCTACAGAGAGAAACAAATTATAAATTAGAAATGTCACGCTGACAAACACAGTAATAAATGAAGTACCAAGAAAAGTAACTAATCCAAGTGACTTTAAACTTTAAAGACATTTTTTATTGTTTGTATGGAAGATTCAACAAACCTCTAATGCATCTGCAAAGTTTTGCTCAACCTCACCAATCCTGTTTTGTGCTTCTAGGTGTATTCTTTCAATTTCATCATCAAAATATTTTTGCCGCCTTTCATTTTCTGCAATATGCTTGTCCAGCTCTATTTCAAGCCTTCTGGACAAACTTTTATAATCAAATTCCTCTTTTATCTTTAACATATTCTCCACCTTCATAGCCTGTCATGAAGAATCATAATCATTGACTGGAAATTACTTGAAATCATGTAAACCAATTCCACCAGAACTATTATTTGACCACTATGTCAGACAGGATCAGCTAGCCATGGTAGACACATAATAAAAAGTATGTACCACTTTTGAGTTTGTATGAGAACTAACCCTTTGTCCAAAAAGAATCGTACTCGTAGTCTCCCCTCGATGGCGTGGAGACGGACCAATAGTGATAATCAGTGAAGTCCTTGCTGAGCCTGCAAAAGAAGAGAAAATCTAGCAATATGGGGGTGTATAGTATGCATTTTGAGTACATTAACAGTCTAAAAATGCGCATGAAAATCAAAAGTAACGTATAAAGAAAGACTCAACTAGAAGTTTGCTTGGACATGAGATAACTCACCTCCAAATGAATCTCTAAGCAATCTTGTGAGTTTTGAATCACGAACTGGAACATGAGTGCTATTCTCCGCGAGAGCATTAATGCACTTCCCTAGGGCACTAAGAGAGAGATTGATGGACTTAGCTTCCTCTAACATGTGTCCCTCACTTCCTGGTATAAAACAAAGGTACAAGGTTTAACCACAACAAATGGGTTTAACAAAACAAAATCTAATTAAAAGCAAATTACTCTCTTTATGAAAGTAATATCAGACTTGACACACAAAAGGGAAAAATGGGAAACACAAGCCTCAACTATATCCATCTCATTTAGTGGGGACAGTTGAATTCATTAGCAAGTAATATCATCCACAACAACATTTTCAACCGAGTTACCAAAGGTATCAAATGCACAAAAACTCAAATTGAGACAAACATACATAATATGCATACTGCATTTAAAAGTAAACCATGCATACACTTGTACAAGAAACTGAAGTAAACAAACATGGTTGCAGGTTTCAATATGCACCTGACTTGTGAATACGCTCTGAACCTGCCAAATCTACCACAACGAGTTTGCTTTTCCGAACAAGTGGCTTAAAAGATTTGGTTAGATGAGAGGGCTCCCCGGTGTCACCTGAAAGATTATCTTCTCTACCCATGACAGACCTTTTAACATGCACCTGAACCAGAAAAAGGCTAAATATCAAAAAACCTCAATTATGCCAGATAAACTAATGCAACTATTGAAAAGTACTATGTTATGATATTTATGTGCATAATATTTTAAAATTTTGGAAAAATAATAACGGAAAACACTTCACCATCAGAATAGCATGACTACGAGAAGATTCAGTATTCAACTTTGTGTTAGCTGCAATCCTATGAGTTTCTCCCAGTCTCAGCAACTCCACAAAACTTTGTTGATCCCTGATTTCTACAAGAGTTGCACCAGGTACCGAAACATCACCAGATCTTGGATCTTCCACAATGGGTATATTATCATTTGAAGGATCAAGAAGGTCTTGAATGGTCTCCATATAAAGCTATACATGTTTGTAAAGAACAAGAATTTCAAATTGTGCTCGAAGACGGACACAAATACAAAACATTCATGAGAAGTAAACAAAGGAGAGAGATCTTAAAACTATAAAATCATAAACAACTAAAACAAATTCATTAATAAAACATATCAATTGAGTGCAACTTCGATATAAGATATTTAATGATGCGGTAATTTAGTAAATGATATAACCTGCAAATAAGAGACGGTAACTGAATCCGTGCCTGGAGATATATTTTCAAAAATATCCTCCATTGAGCGGACCATAATTCCTCGATAAGATGTATCTTCCTCACCTAGTCGCCCAAGTGTGAATGTTTTTCCCGTACCTGTTTGACCATAAGCCATCACGGTCCCATTATAACCATCCAGAACACTCTACAAGATCAAACAATAGAGTAGTAAGTTGTCCAAGTCTATGGAAAGATAGTAAATCTATCATGAGATCAAATTCTCTATAACTTGACCATCAAGATGTATAGCAAATACTCGTTTCCAAAAAGTTAAATGTTAGAAATTGTGAAAGATAAGGAACGAACCTCCACCACAGGCTTAGCAACTACTTCGTAGACTCGCTTTTGTGATGCAAATTCGGTAAGCACCTCATCAAATTCGTACGTGTCAGAATCCCAATTGTTCTTTCTGAGTTTAAGCCGCTTAAGCTGAGGGTGCAAAACAAGCCAAAAATCATCGATACTGGAACACAAACCAAGCTTTAACTAAACAGAACATAATGCCCGTATGATCTTTAATAAGGTGAACTTAAATGTTCACTACTGAACTGACATTCTGAATTTTGACAAACGATACCGAGAACAACAATATTGAGAGTACCTCAGGCTGCAGTTCTACACAGTCAGCAAAATCCGCATCTGCCGCCAACTCTTCCGGATTTCGGGGTCGCAATCTTATGGCCACTCGAACTCTTCCAGGTACTATTTAAGGGGAAAATGACACCCAAAAAAAAAAAAAAAAGAAAAAAGAAATGCAATAACAAGTTCATCATTCCCTCATCTGGGATCAGCTTACTGTTACTTCTTCCTACTGCACTTTTCATCTTTGGAAGGATTCAAGCACAAATAGTCACTACAAACCAAAAGGTACCATCCTTTCAACAGAAAAAACCCCTACCAAACCCCATCTCATTGATTCAAAACCATTCCCAAAATTGACTTCACAACTGGCTCATTTCCAATAAATAAATAAAATTAAAATCAAAATTCGAAAGAGAAGCACGCACATTTCAGCGATGGCAAGAAATAAAAAACGAAATCGAAATGAAGACGAACCTCCATCATCGCCCTTGAAACCCCCGGAGGCAAACGACGCAGGGCTGCTCCGACGAACAGCGGATCCAGCAGAGTTAGGAGGGAGGCGAGACTTAAAGGACGACGATTTCAAGTTAAGCGGTCGATCCAACTTGACGCCTGCCTTGTAAGCAGCAGCAGCAGCAGACCCGTTTCGGAGAGGAGCACTGGAGGCCATGGATGCCGGTGCCGGAGCTCCGACGACGTCAGCAAGACATGAACGGGGAGAGGGAGCGAGACTGTTCCTGATGTTGTTGTACTGTATGGGTTTTTCTCGTTGGTATCTAAAAGTGTAGAGAGAGAGAGAGAGAGACTGTGCGAAGTGAGAGAGGAATGGAGAGAGAGAGGTCTGGTGGGGTCAGAGATGAGAGACAAAAACTCACAGACGACAGACAATGCGAGAGAGAAGGACGCAGATTGGGGTAGGAGGATTGGGTCCCACACCCCCCAACTCCTTTAGAGTGATTGTTTTATACCTTAATTTACGATTTTACCCCAGATCTCAAATATTTCTGTTTCAGGTTTTGGTTTTACCCGCTTCCTTATCTGTAATTTTATTTTTTTTGCCCTTTTGAGTCAAAAAAAATCTCCCTCCAAATTCAAAAAAAAAAATTTTTTAAAAGAGAAAATTTATACGTAATCTAATGGATGGTTGGATGGATGTTACTGTTTTACGGCTCAAGTGGTTCCTGACACCTATTTAGTATTACTATTTACAGTTTTGGAGTGACAACTGACAACCGCCTCCTGTTACGCCTTAATTAACTTTTTTTTTTCTTTCTTTTCCTTTTTTTATGTAAGGATAATGAGTTTAAATTTACCCAAAAATAAATTATAGAAATATCTCGTCACGCGAAAATTTCATCCCCATATATTTTGATCAAAATTAACTAAGAATTTTATTTTTAAAAAAGTCAAAGTACTATTGATCGAAGTAACATAACCCTTAAAAAAAAAAAGAAAAATTGAAGCTCAATTGTATAATATTCTTGAGAACTGATAAAATAAAATTCTTTTAAAAAGAAAATACTCAACAAGGCTAATTAAAATATTTTTTAAAAATCGTATAAGAGATAAAACTTCAGTTTATTAAATCTCTTTTTTTTTTCTCTCTCTTAACTACCAACCACGGCAATTCCATCTTTTCAATTATCAATTTTTATAAAATTAGATTGATTTTCTAATTCAACAGATGTTTTCGTTATTTGTGAAAACTAATAAAATAAACTAAATCTACGTGTACTGTGATACAATTCAAAAATAATACGAAATAAACAAATTTTAGTAACTTATTTAATTTTTGTATTAATTTTGAATTTGCACTTATAATACAAATAATAAATAAATAAGTTTTGAATCAACCCGCTTAATTCGAAAATAACTCGTATAACATGCTTAGTTAAATATGTCGTATTTGTGTTGTGTTGACACGATACGAATGTGATATATTTATTAATATTTTAATATTTTAAACATAATTTTGATTAATTCTAAATATATTTACATGCATCTAATTGAATTAATTAATGTATAATCATGTTAAATATGAGTAATCGTATTGATTTTAAATAATCACATCAAATGCTTCATAATATAATATATGACATTTATTATTAAGCATGTTGTACGTGTCATGTCGTGTCACACCTATATTAATCGTATCATTTTCAAATTTATGTTTTTGGCACACTTATTAATCACATCATATTCAAATTGGGATATTATCATGTCAATAACATGAATTACCAGTAATATTTAAGCGTAAGTAAGTAAATATTTTTCTTTTTGCTCTATTATTTTTTAATTATGCCATTAATTACAAATTTTTTTAGTAAATTATTTATCACATTGTTGAACCATCCGTCACTAAACTGTTACACAAAATTTAGATGGAAAATAGTCACATAATTACTTTACATGATTAACATAGGAAAGGCTCATTGGTAATTTTATAAGTCATTTCCATGAATACTTTATTTAGCTATATCTAAATTGTCACAATTGGATTGACAAATTGTTGAAAACTAAGGCAAATTAAAGCATATATACTGGTATTGAGTAATGTTATAGTGTCAAACACCACAATGATGTGATCAATCTGTTATAGTGATTCTAATTAATAAACTAGGATTTATATTATCCTTACTTGAAAAATAATTATAATTAACTTGTAACAGAGTAATATATCATGTGTATTAGACATAATATGGTACCCTATAGTGAAGGAGCGTAGAAATTTTTTTAGGGGGGCATATAATAAATTTTTTTTAGCTAATTTTGAAACACATTAGTCAACATAGACCACTATAAAAATAAAAAAGGTATTTAAAATGAGTATAAAGAAAAATTATCCAGAGTGTAGCTAAAATTTAGGACTTTAAAATAATATAAGTAACGTTCAGAAATTTAAAAGAATTAGTAGGTCATATTAGGTGCATTATTGATTTTTTTTTATAAAAGAGGGAAAAAATCATACTTATAAAAATTTAGGGAGGGACAAATAAAGGATAAAGCTGAAATTTTTAGATATAATAGAGGCAAAAGTATAATTTTTTAAAAAATAAGGGGGCGGCCCAAAGTGGCTTCGTCGTTGGTGCCCTATAACATTACTTGTTGGCACTTGAATAATTGAATTTCATGTATCTCTTATTTTATCCTAATTAATAAAGATATTTAAAACAAATTATTGCGTAACAACAAACAATATTTGGAAATATTCACTTGAAAGTAGTGATCCAAATTTTGTTTTCTAGATATTGTAAACGGAGGAATTCAATTTTAGTTGGATTGTTATTTATAACAGTTTAATGAAATGAAAATATTAGTAGAATAACTTTATGGTCTTTCAATAAATTTGAAGGTGCTAGGCTGTTGAGAAGTTGATAATAAAGAGTCTGCCCTTTGAAACGCATTTTCTTATAGCTACGTAACTTGTCCAATAGGAATGAGCAATCCGTGTGTGTGTTTTTGTGTTTTCTTTTTAATTGAAGTCATTGTGCCTTGCATTATAAGAAACTGACGAATATTTGTGTTGGACCGTCACTCTCTTAAGCCTTATAACGCGAGCTAAGTTGACAATGTCTTCCTTTTCGGGAAGTCTATATAATAATTTTCTCTTATTATTACATAATAATAATTATTATTATAAACTCAGGTCTCACTCATCAAGTTAAGAATTAAGATACACTTTCAATATTAGCGATATCTATTACAAATGAAAGAGAGAATAGAATGAGATTGCAATTAATCAAACTGTTATATTATTGTAGTATGTAACAGAATGTTATATTATGTACGTACGTAGCATCAAGTCGGAAAGCATGTGAACTAACCGGTCCAAGTATACACGGCCATCTAACTTGTTAATTTGAGTGCGTGTTTATTATTCTCTGTTTAAATTGTTAGTTGAACAATATAATTTCAGTAACATAAATAAGAGAATGGTTCGGTTGGTTTGGCGTATGCAATTATATTAATTTTATGAATATGCATGTGATCACCGTTTGCTTCGAAATAAAATGTCACTAATGTCTAAAAAAGTGAAAGAAACTGGCCTATTTTATGCTTAGAAGCTAATCGAAATGGACCTTCAACCACGGCACGTCAAAATATGTCTTATTAATTTCTTAAGAACGAAAAGTTCAATTTAAACTTCCATTAAGGGCAAAAAGGTCCCAACTGCAAACTTTGTTCTTTGTCCTGCGAAATATATAAACACAAATTACAAATGTAGAATGACAATGTACATGCTAGATTTGTTACAAATCTATGTTTTTTTTTTCCTTATGAAGTAGGTAGCTTAAGTTCGCAAGAGTAAACTATATACTAATAGTTTCAAGAGTCGATGCAAACTTTCGCACCAAATACCCGGAGTATGTAGTCGTTTCTTGTTTCAGAATTCAACTGTAAAGAAAAAAAAAAAAAAAGAGAAATGGCCATTCAAAGGATATCCAACCGACCAACACGGTGGTTTTCCAATATTTTAAAGCATGTTTACTAATCTATAATCTACAATAAAGGGACAAGGGAAATGTTTCCCTTTCATGTATTTATATATCAATAGTTACGCATGAAAGAAAATTTTAGTCTTTTCTACTAATTGTTTCTTATTCCCCTATATTTATTTCTATTCGTTCTCGTTACATACCTTGAACCCCTAAAGAATGAAAAAATTATAAGGGTACTCATCACAAATGAAAATCCGAAGCCGTGATTTTTAGTAATTTTAAGTACAAATAAAAATAGATAAAGAATTTACGAAATTTGAAAGAAACCAAGTACTTGGATTTTACATTATAGTCCTCAAATCATTAGAAATTCTGTATAAAAAATGAATCTTTCTTTAGTTTAGTTTATTTTACCAACGAAGAAATGTCAATTAAAATTCAAGAAAATATAGTTATGTCGTTTAAAAACCTGGCTTAATAAAACTTTGGTATTGAACAAATGAATCTAGCATATCTTGAGTCTAAATATCCGAAAATTCAATTTACAGAGTTAGTCAAAATTCTAAGTACTTAAAATTTTGAAAATATGCTCCTTAAAAGCCATAGTGTCCCAATTATATACCAAATCCTCAAATAACAGTAAGACATTCTTATATATTCACTTAACAGGTATAACAAACTTAGCTAAATTGTTAGACATGAAGAAAGAATAGGACAAACTGAGGGAGAAGAATAGGACTGCAAGCGTAAACTAAGTGACTTGCCTTACTATCGAGACAACTATATCAAATGAATAATCACTTGAAAGGGAGGAAAGTAAAAAGTGTGAGCTCGAAAGCTTAATAGGAAAACTATTACCTCATTTGAAAACTTTTTTTGTGATAAAGAGTCCATGCACAATTAGTTTAATTCAAAACAATTTTGCAAAACTATGTATATACATATGTATAACAATTCTCAAAGCTGATAGTCCGTATATGTATTTGCATATATATATATATATATATATATATATATATATCAAAATACGATATCCAAAATCAATCAGTCCATAAACCTATGACACAAATCCACTTATACCTATGAGTTCCCCACCTCTTATTAATAGAAACTAGGATGTTGGCACTACGTGTGTCATACAGCTTACTTGACACCTAGTCCATACTTAGAGGGGATACTCGTGTGTCGTCTTCCAAACTTGGAGGAACAATTGTATTGCCTATGCCTGCCAAATGGAGAGGTAATTAGAAAAAAAAAAATCCACGCAGGTTTACGGACTCTGCACCGTCAGTAGGGCCGTAACACCACACTATAAAATCTTATGATGCTAAATTGGTACTCACATGTGGTCCTATAATACGTATACTCTGAACTGATGCACAGAAATGGTCATATAGTAATTTAAGTTCAAATGATACTATGGTTTTTAATAAAATGGCTAATTAAATTTTATAGAAAAATGGGCAGCATAACAACCCTCCTTTAACATATCTAAAATAATTTGTACTCAGAAAAGTCCTAAATGAATCCAATATATATCACAAATATCCAAAATAGTTCTAAAATCATATTTGTCATTATATGTAGCATAAAGTAAGTTTTATTTAAAATATATAAAACAGATGTAACTGAAGCCTTACCTCAGTAGAATAGCGATATCACGTTATTAGAACCTCAAGGTGTCGTTGAACGATCGTTTGGAGGATTGGGAACCAATTCCAAGCCCTCAATTGCTCACTTATAAAAACTAACTCCTTAACAGTGCTTCAAATTAACAAACAGATCTCTTTATTGAATTTCTAGCACTCAAGATAACAAGGTTAGATATATAATTCATCCAATTTGGGTCTAAGCCGAAATCAAAACTGTGGCATGTAAAACGAGGCAAAATCTAAGTCATTCGATTTTGATTTTCGTGTTGGTCACTAAACATAGTCAATGTATATATTAATCTTCTTCATTTCTCAAGTACATTCTAAAAATAACATCAAAATCACATTCCAATGGTTGGATCAAAAAGTCAAATCTTAAATCTCAAAGCTCAAACTACTCAATAATGCTAACTTTTGATCGGGGTAGAATAGAGTCATGAGATAGATACATAGAGATTATTCTCGACGATACGAATTCATCGAGCCTAAGAATGCGACCTGAAACGACCCAAAATGACACCAAAAATTCATGGAACCTCGCGGCTTTTTTCCTCCTTGCTGGCCTTCTACTACTCCGGCAGCTATTGGAGCTAGCAATGCGACTACTAGGCATCATGACAAAGCTCTGCCAAGGTCGAGGTGGGTGGCCAGCGGCCAAAGGGGCATGGGTGGCTACTTGATCTTCTTAGGTCAGGAGAGGAGAAGTGTGTGTGCCATGGGAAAGAGAGAGAGGAGAGGAAAAAAGAATGAACCCACGTGAGTTGCATGGGACTATGCAAATTTTTCCAAAATTGCAAAATGGTCCCCCAATTTTTAAATTCTTTCAATTTAGTCTCTAAAATGTTTGCATTTTAGTCTATGCTCCTTAAAACTTTTGCAGCTATACCCCCCAATTATTTAATCCGAAAATATGTAAAATTCCCAAATTGACCTAAAAAAAATCTGGGTTTTTACAGAGCTAGATGCTCCATCTACAATAGTTTTCTACACAATGATTAGAATGATTTACTGACTAGCAATGGGTGTGGATTGTGGGATTTGTCTTCCTTTAGATGGTTTTTCTTTTAATGCCTTCTCTGGATGCATTTTTCCTTTTAGGGATAAGTGCTGCTCTTGCTCACTCGGACATAGGATTTGCATGAGACAACAAAAAGATTTGTGCTTTTGCTTATTTATGAAATTTACACGTGTGAAGAACATGATTTTTGCTATTACTCAGTCTTGGTCATAGAGTTCGAACACGGGAAAGGCAAAATTCATGCTTTTGCTCTTTCCATAAATCATACATGTTATCGACTCTTCTTGGACATAGACTTGTGCTTTGATCTTCACGCACCCTATATTTATAGTCTTGTCTCCTAGAATACCATGTGTTGATGGAGGCTTTATTAACAACGAATTTTAGAAAAGTACGAGATGTGGCTTGTATGTAAATGAATTGAATGATAAAGTAAAATAAAGAGAAGAGAATTTTATAGTGGTTCAGCCTAAAAAAAGATGAGCCTACGTCTATTGTTCTTCATTATTTTCTGATAATTATAAGAGTTTCTCTAAGTCTCAAGGTAAGAACAAAGAGAAAATTACAAAAAGAATATAAAGTACAGTGACTGTAAAATGAAAACAATATTGAGACTAAGCACCCTTTATATAGGTAAGGGTAGCTCAATGTTTTCTAATTATGAAAATGGGAAAGCACTAAACAAAATATATAATTTTGAGTAATAATATAAAATTGAGTAATAACTAATAAATAGATTGCTTGATCTCTACTCAAAAGCTTGTTTTCTCTTCTCTGCAAGTTACCCATTTGGAACTTGATCAAGTTTTCTTATTATCAAATCAGGTCACATGTTATCCATTCAGAGTGAGTCGTGCTATTAGTTGTTATTAATATTCGATCTGGTGTATTCTCTTCACAGTAGTGGACTTTCCTTTTCTAGCATTGACCGATGTTGTAAATTCAAGATCGTACAATAATTGTCCTTCAACTCTATTAGTTCTTTAGGGATAAATTGAGCTTTCTACTATAACAAGTGCGAGTTTCAAAATGCGACGTTATCTCTAAACCCTCAAAGAGTCGCAAAATATTAAATTATATATTTTCCTGATAGATGCAACTACATGTCACTCTTTCTTAAGAAATTGGCAAGACTCGAGGAGACTTCTTCATTTCTTGAGTGTTCATGATGATGATGATGATGTCAGCCGTCATTTCAAACCAAAAAAAACTTTTTATCTTTCGAAAATTAATTGATTTGATTTTCAAAATCCAATCTCCCGCATGAATATATGCCATTAACCCTGAAAATTAACTCCTCATGAGATATATAAAGATAAATCCCTCATGTTCTTCTATTTTCATTTCCTCTCTGAAACTTTTGAGACCAAATTTCAAAAATTCAAGAAACCTTAAAAACCTCAAAACACTCTTCTGAAATCTCAAAGATTTTTCGATGATTGTTTTGTTTCTACCGTTTTTTTCTCCAACGAAGCTTCAATTATTCCAATTTCCTTCTCAATCGTCGTTCAAGTATTTGGTTCTCTCTAAGCAAAGTTCTAGATCTCTGGCAACTCTTCCATGCTTCAAGCAAGGTTAATATCTCTTTTCCTACATTCTTATTTTGATTTTCGCAAAAAACCTAGAAATTTTCTTTTAAGTTGCTTGATAAACTCCATGGATTTGCAAAAATTACTTTTCTGGACTTTTGCATTTTCGAATGAAGAACATATTTAGGTGAGCTGTGAATTTATTTTATAGGAATATTCATCCTCTTGCTCTTATTTATACCAAATTCATAGGAGAATATGAGATTTTGAGGTTCATAAACCAAAAACATAAAACTCAAAATTGACTTTAAGGTTGATTCTGGATTGGCGAAAATTTGATGAATCGAATGACAAACTATTGAAGGATTGCTCAAACTTATAGGATAAAAATCCATTATAGATAGACAAATCTATAGGATGATTAGAAGAATTCGATTAGATTTGAGAGACCAATAACTAGATGGCGCAATTTTAGGGTCTAGCCTTAAATTGCTATAATGTTATTACTCGCATATAGTAAGTATACCTACAATAGACAAACTAGTACACCTATTTCTAAGTTATACTTAGGTTAGTCTTATAAATCAATTTATGATTTTATCTGTAGACCAATGCTAGCATACGATTAAATACATCCAATGTTTTACTTTTTCATATGTCGAGTAGCGAAGAAACTAGGGAGAGGAATGTGTTCTCAAAAGAGTCATCATTCTCCGACACGAGCATTAGTTCTATAGATCTCAAAGAATACATAGAGCAGGATCTTGGAATAGAAATAATTATGACTAGGTAGAGCAATCTTCGCATAGGTAATCTTCCTGAGATCAGTGGCCTCACCATATCAAAGATGCACCAGAATTTATGTGGGGCTAAAATTACGTGCAAGACAATTGGTCATGCACTAACAAAAAGATAAACTATACCATAAACAAGCTCGAGAAGATTGTGCGAGACTATAAAATCGACGTGCCCCTCTGCCAACCTAAGGAATTTAATTGACCACACATACTTCATCACAGTAACGCCTTCTTTTTAGACGCAGTCTTTAGATGTGGCATCCACCTTCCACTACATCCGTACATCAAGTCGGTGGTTGACTACTTCAGTGTAGTTCCTTTTTATCTAACTCTAAATACTTATATATATATATATATGTATATATATAGTATGCTTGTATATATTATATCATAAACTAGGTCTAGGAACCCTAACTCCAGAAGAGTTCACTTGGTTTTACTAAGTGAACTCGAACCCTTCTGACTTTGGCTTCTTCTACACAAGTAAGTGGTCGAATCAGGGGATCATAACCATGCATAGTGTTCGTAATAACATGGGAAAGTGGAAAAATCCATTTTTTCACTTTGAATATGCAGATAATAGGTTCTTCCAAAACTCCGATAGATGAAGTTTAAAGCTCGCTCTTTTCTTCTTTTTTTTTTTAAAAAAAAAAAACTCTTCTAATTTTATTTTCATGTCATCACATATAACAATGAGTGCCCAGGACTAAACAAAGAAAAGCTTGTCCGAGTTTACAAAATAAACGACCTTCTCATCGAAGAATTTGACTGAAAGAAACTCTGGACAATGCAAAATTTAGTTGCCAGTGGACTGTTTCCTAAGGGCACTACTCTTCCTACTGCTACAAATTACCCTCATAAACCTTCTAGCTTAAAGAAACATAAGAGTGCGACCAATTTTTCTTCTAAATCCAAGAAACATAAAGCACATGCCTCTTCTGCTACTCAACAACCATCTTCTTCATTAGCTTCATCTTAGCCACAAGCCTCAAAAGGTCATATTTCTTTTAGTATATATTTAAGTGTTTGTTGCATTATAATCCTGGCATTCTAACTATAATCTTATTCTGTAGACGTGACTAGATTCGATAGTGAATTGCGAGCTTTGCCATCTATTTTGGGTTCTCGATTGAAGTCGAAGACCCTAGAAAATACTCCTCTAGCTTCAAAGAGGAAAAAGAAGGTCGATAATTCCAAAAGAAGGAAGGTCACATTTGAAGACGTCTCTCTAAGCTCACCTCCTCTATAGTCTACAGAAACTGTAAGCCAACCCGAGCCTTCGAATAAGCAACCAAGTTCTTTCTCCTTTGGGGCTCCTAGCCAGGCTGACAAGGATGAAGAAATACTCGCACTTCTTCGCCAACTCCCTAAACAAGATGGCTTACGTGCGGCCTTCATCGACCATTTTACCTCTATAGAATACTGGGAGAGGATGAAGTAAAGGCCACCCAAGATCGCATTGAATATTACAATGCGAATGCTGGCCAATGTAAGTTTGAGTTGCCCTTTTTGATTATATATGCCATCTTTTCTATTACTTTTTCTTTTCTTTGCTTCAGACTACTATAATTGTTGTTTCGGTGTATGATCCGGTCCTCGAATATATGGAAAAATGGAAGAAAGTCAAAGAAATAACTCAAGTATACGAGGAACCGAAGAAGACTTACGAAGAAGAGAAGAACAACTTTGAGTCTGAGAAGAAACAGCTACAAGAGGCCTTGGCCAAAGAAAAGCTAGAGAAGCAATGGCTCAAGGAAACGATGAAAGAGCTTGAAAGTTTCATCTTTCAGCACCCAAGTACTCTGAAGGAGGCAAATCGCAAAGCTATCGAAGAGTTCAAGGCTACTAAAGGCAAAAAACTCGAGAACAAAGCCAGTAACATCGCCACATCCATTATCGTATATAACATCTACTGCAAGCATCTAGGGTTCAATTTTTCCTTCCTTGGTGAAGATATAGTCGAACTCGTTAAGAACAAGAAGACAGACGAGGCCGAGGAGGAAGCTACTAACAGGGAAGGTGCACCTATAGAGTGAATCACACTTGTGCTTTTATTATTTTTTAAGAACTAACCTTGTAAATTTAAAGACAAATGCGGGCCTGTCTCATTTAATTTGTAATATTTTGCTCGCACATGGGTGCATGCTTATATTTATGAATTTTCTTTTATCAAATTTTACTGCAAAATAGAATTAAATATATATTGCATAATAATATATAGATGCATAATTTAACCAAGTAGTTAATCACCAAAATGAATGATTAGTACTCTATTGTGACTCGAATCCAATTAACTTAAAACGAAATTTAAGTATTAGGATAGGTTCAGTCACTTATGAAAACAATGAGCGTGAGTAATGCAAACTTAATATTTGTTTTTCAAAAGTTCNAACGTTTACATAGTTATTTAGAAAACGAGTAGGAGATTACTTAGTCTGATCTTACCGCCTTTCGAATTTTATAGCATTCAAAAACGGTCATAAAACTATAAAAAACAAACCAATAAAAAGAAATAATATGATAAATTAAAGAAATAATACCTTTATTAATAAATTCGAATGATGAATAATAAGATTTTCCCCCCTAAGCCATTGAAGCTATATAAAGATACATATGAAGATTTTCGAACTATAGATGTTTTGCTTAGTTACTTTGTTGCTTGAGGAAGGATATCGTATAATATGACATGTTAAGACATGAAGCGAGGAGAAAATCCTAAGATTTTTAGAAATTTTAAAATTTCATTGATTCAAAATTTTAACTCCTCTAAATGAACGTTTACATAGTTACTTAGAAAACGAGTAGGAGTTTACTTAGTTTGATCCTACTGCCTCCCGAATTTTATGGCGTTCAAAAATGGCCATAAAACTATAAAAAATGAACAAATAAAAAGAAATAATATGATAAATTAAAGAGATAATGCATTTATTAATAAATTCGAATGACGAATAATAAGATTTGCCCCCCAGGCCATTGAAGTTATATGAAGATACACATGGAGATTTTTATTGATAATAACGATGAAGCTATTCTGTATTCTAAGCATGCTCAATCTTTTATTCTCCAGTGCGAGCTAGTTTGTACATCCCAGGTCGAATGATAATATCTATAACGTATGGCCATTCCTGAGAGGGTCCAATAAACCAATGCCATACTCTTTAGTATTAGGGAGAACTTGTTGAAGAACAAGATCACCAACTTTAAATTGTCTTTTTTTCACTTTAGAATTGTAACAAAGAGAAATACTTTGTTGATATGATGCAACTCGTAGTTGAGATTGCTCACACCTTTCTTCCAAAGGATCGAGCTCAATTCTCATCAATATATTATTTTGATCTTGTTCATAAGTAGATCATTGTAGGGAGCCCATGCCAATTTCAATTGGGATCGTTGCTTCATATCTATAAGCCAGAGAGAATGAACTCTCTCCAGTTATAGTACATTAACTGGTGCGGTAAGCCCATAATATTTTAGGAAGCATCTCTGGCCAAGCTCTCTTGTATTCTTCCAGCTTCGTTTTTAAATTCTATTTTAGTATCTTGTTTATAGTTTTAACTTGACCATTGGCTTGTGGATTAATAATAGTTGAGAATTTTTTCTTGATACCCAAGTTATTAAAGAAATTGCGAGACTCATCGCAGTCGAATTTTTTCCCATTATTAGAAACTATTATGTATGGTATACCATATCGACAGTTAATAGACTTGTGAACAAAATCTATCATCTTCTTTGCAGAAATGGTACTTAAGGCTTCAGCTTCTATCCACTTGGTGAAATAATCAATCGCGACTACTGCATACTTTAATCTACCTTATGCCAATAGGAATGTTCTAATAATATCAATTCTTCGTACTGTGAATGGCCATGGACTAGTCATCAAAGTAAGAAGAGCATGAGGTGATCTAGGAATAATAGTAAATCTTTGAAATTTGTTGTATTTTCAAGAAAATTATATGGCATCTTTCTTTATAGTAGGCCCAAAATACCCTTGTTTGAGAGTTTTGTTTCCAAGTGCCTACCCTTCAGAATGATTTCTAAATATCCCTTTATGAATTTCTCTCAGAATGTAAAGTGTTCTTTCTTCATCAACACATAATAGTAACGGCGAGCTAAAACTTCACCGATAAAGCTTTCCATCATAGATGATATAGAGAGCTGCCTTCATTTGAAATAGCTTCGCGTCGTCTTTATTCTTGGGAAGGTCGTCATCTTGTAGATACTTCATTATAGGTTCTATCCACAAAGGCTTCTAGTTGATTGGCATGATTACTTAAGGCTTTACTTCTATACTCAGTTTTACAAGGAATTCGACAAGAACTACCTTCAATAATTCTACATCTTTTGTCGAGGCTAGTTGGCTAGAGCATCTACCTAGGAGTTTTTAGTGCGAGGAAGCAGCTGGATGCTATAAGCAGTGAACATCGAGAATAGTTTTTGCACCCTTTGTACATAGGCCAGCATTTTTTCTCCTCTAGCCTGATAATCTCCGATCACTTGACAAATGACCAACTGAGAATCAGTATATACCTCTATCTTCTTAATGCCTCGTATTCTGCTTTGTTATTTGATGCTGGAAATTCAAAGCAAAGTGCACAATGGATATTATGCCCCTTTGGACTAATTAACATCAAACCCATACTAGCTCTATTCTCGTTTGATGATCCGTTAACATAAAATTTCTATAATTTAGTTAAATCCATAGTAGGTTTCTTGATTACCTCTACGGCAAGATTGACATCATATGTGAACTCTGCAATGAAATCTGTGAGAACTTGACCTTTAATTACAGTGTGAGATCAAAAATTGATGTTGAATTGGCTAAACTCAACTGCCCACTTAAGTAATCGTCTTGATACCTCGAGCTTTTTCAAAACCTATTTTAATAGGAAATTTGTGAAAACTTCGATGGAGTAGGTGCAAAAATATAGTCAAAAGTTTCAAAATGCGATGACAAGCACTCATGCCAATTTCTCTATTTCTGGATATCTTGTTTTGGCATCGAGTAGTCTTTCGCTTACAAAATATATGGGCTACTGTATATTCTCTTCTTCTCGAATTAATGCAGCACTTGTGGTATACTTGGAAACAATAAGATATAAGTACAATTTTTCTCCTAGTTTTGGTTTCGACAAGAGTATAGGAGAATCCAAGTGTTTCTTCAAATCTTAGAATATCTGCTCATACTTCTCGATCCACTTAAACTTTTTCAAACTTTTCAGCACCTCGAAGAATGGTTGATATTTGTCTATTAATCTCGATACAAATCTACTCAATGCAACTACTCTCTTCACAAAACTCTGCACATTTTTCATTGTGTGAGGTGATTGCATATTAATTAGTGCTTGAATCTTTTAAGGATTAGCTTCAATTCCTCGCTGGTTGACCATAAATCCCAAAAACTTCTCAGATCCTACTCCAAATGCACATTTCTAGAGGTTTAACTTCATCTTATACTTTCGAAGAATTTGTACTTCTCATTAAGGTGTTTGACATGATCTTCAACTTTCTTCAACTTCACCGATGTCATCAATGTATACCTCTATTATCTTGCTATTTTGTTTTGCAAATATCATATTGACAAGACATTGATAAATTGCTCCTACATTGATGAGTCCAGATAGTATTTTCTTATAGCAATATAATTCTCGATCAATGATGAATGAGGTATGTTCTTCATCTAGCTCATACATGGGAATTCGATTGTATTCAGAATACGCATTCATAAAGCTTAGCAATTCATGATCAGACGTCGTATCTACAAGCTGGTCGATTCTTAGAAGTGGAAAACTATCTTTTGGGCAGGCTATATTTAGATCTATAAAATCAATATATATTCTCCACTTTCCATTGGGATTTTTTTTCATCAAAATTAGATTTACAAGCTAGTTTAGGTAAAAAAAAAAATTCCTTGATGAATCAAATCTCAAGCAGCTTCTCGACCTTAATTTTTAATGCGACGTATTATTCTGGATCCATCGCCTTTCTCTTTTATTGTATGGGTTTCCTTGTTCTATCGATGTTAATGTAGTGGCACATAACATTCAAATCAATCCTCACCATATCCGAATGTTGCTATATGAAAAACATCCGGTTTGTTTTTAAGAATATGACCAGTTCAATTCCCATTGGATTTTGAAGCTTCACTTCAATTTTTAATACCTTTAAAGACTCATCGATTAACAAATCTTCTAAATCTTTGATTGGTCCAGTCTTGACCTTTCCATTGATCTCTCGTGGGTCGAGATTTTTGATTAATGTTTCGCCTGATGCTTTTTTCTACTGATGGACCATCATCGTGCAGGATGTTATCTCTCTTATATAGATATTTGAAGAATTGTTATAACAGGATCGTGTGTCATATTGGTTGCCTCACACATTGCCTACTCTATGCTGAGTTGGGAACTTCATAGTGAGATGATAAATCGAAGTGATAGCTCGCAATTTCCTCAGAGTTGGACTTCCTAATACGACATTAAATGTTGAAGGGCAATCCACTACCAAGAATTGAGTCATTATCATTGAAACTCTAGGATAAGTCCCAATGTTTACTATCAACTCAATCATGCCCTTTGGAATTATGCCATCACCTGTAAATCCATAGAGTGGAGTAACAACGGGTCTTAGATTACTATCACACAACCATATCTTCTTGAAAGTATCATAGTATGTAATATTGACAGTACTCCCATTGTCGACTAATGCTATCCACAATTGTGTACTTCAATAGTTGATTTTTATAATGACTATATCATTATATAGGTAATGGACCTCTCTTGCATCATACTCTGTGAAGGTGATGTTCACGTTTGGTACTTGATGAAGCTTCTACGGACGCTGCTCAAAAATGAGATTATGAATGTTTAACTTACACAATAGACTACTAAGAATTGAGCAATTATTATAACAATGATTAATATAAATAGGCTTTGAGTAAAACATACAGTTTAGTAATTATAACGAAAAATAAGATTCTGACTCATAAAAGTAAATAATGCCTAATTATATGCTTTGTGTATGCCTATTTCTGTTAATCATTGCTATAATAATTGCTCAATTCTTAGTAGTCTATTGTGCAAGTTAAACATTCATAATCTCATTTTTTACCAAAGTTATCTAACCGTGTACTTTGTAATTAACTCACTTTTACTAAATATTTAAAAGTTTGTGACAAAAAGATCATTACTGTAACAATTACGTAACTTAGGGACTATTACTATATAAATTAAAAATTCCGGGGCAAAGTGGTGCTACGTATATAATTCAAAGCTATTAATATCATTAACCATATATATATAGTTGCCAATTCGGTAGGTATTTTTTTTTTACCTATCTATAGTTTCTTTTAGCCATTGAATCATTGATATAATAATTACTATAATTTAAGTAGTTGAAAAAAAATAATAATATAAATAAATATCAATTATTTAATATTTTTTCTTTCCTTATTTTACTATAAAAAGACGTACATTACCAATTTTAATTGGCAAAAATAAAACCTATAAATAAATAAAAAAGAAAAAAATATCTATATATATAAGATCAGGTAGAATTCTTTTATTTCAGCCGTGAGATATGAATTGTTGGATCTTGTTAGAAATTAGAATCCACCCTGGATTAATATTAGACAAAAGGAAAAGAAAATTGGCGGTGAAAATTTTGGCCCGATTCACCTATAATATGAATCCGAAAACACGGAATGCAAGCCTCGTTTATGTATTTAATACTTTTTCTGACCCTTCATCCCAGTAAGCTGTAATCCTTTTTAAAATTTAAGATTGTCTCATAAGGGAATGTGAATTTTTCTTCCCCATTTTCTGTTTCTTACGTGGGAACCCTGGTACAACTTTTTTTTTTTTTTTTTTTTAAATAATGAGGTTGGCGCCATGATTAGGAAGTGTAAAAGTCTCACTTTCATCACTTTTCATACAAAATTTTGTCAAGGCCATAAACTGACAGGACAATGGCTTAGTTTATTTATTTATTTTTTAAAAAACTCTACTTGTAATGTTATCACTGTTCATAGTTTATAATTTATACATATTCTCATTGATTTGGAGCTTTGTCATTCCCTTTATTATTATTTAGAGTGCCCAAATGGCCCACATAATCTTAGTCAATTTCTATGTTAGACAAAAAGGAGACCATATGTAGCAATAGATTTGCATGAATTAACTTCGTTTATGGTCTTTCTTTGACTAATGGTCCCATTCTTTAACAAGGTCTAGATTCTTTTGTTAATTTGTTGTTTATAATTGTCAATTTGTTATTACAAACTATAAGATCTTTTTGGGCCAAATAATAAGTACACTAAATTTTGGGCTAAATTTCATTAAATATCTGTTTGTCAAATATTATAATAAAATATTCAATATATATATTTATATATCAAATATAAATTTTATATACTAAATATAAAAAATTATATTAATAGTATATTTTCAATAAAGTGGCTGAAATTGATAACAAATTTAAAATATTAATGATTCCCCTAAATTTATCTGGTGAACAAAGCTCCGAGCTATTCCAATTTCAATCTTAATTGGGCCTTTCTTCAACTGGGCTTCTGCTCATCATACCCACTACAGGCAAAACCCAACACCAAAGCCCCCCTCCACGTCCGTCATGAGGAAACTACCTCTAACGGCTAAGCACGTGCCAAGTTAATATTTTAATTTGAGATTATTACTTTTCATTTCAATTAAAACTTGTGTGATTAGCTAACAAAAGTACAGAGAGATTGTGTTTTAGTACTGCTAGTGATCTTTACCTCAGAATAAATAAAATAATAAACAGTGCTAATCATATATATAATTTTTATTTTATCCTTTTAGTATCATGTGTAATTATCATAATTTAACTAATAAATAAGGACGTATCACAAATAAATATAATATTAACGAATCAACAGTAATGCCAACTCACTTTTGCAAAAGAAAAAAAGAAAAAAGACACACTTTAATAACACTGATTTTCCATTTTTTAAAAAAAAAAAAACTCAGAAAAATAAGAGATATTGAAAAAGTCGGATACATAATTGAAAAATGATTGTGAAACTTCCACGCATAAAAACTCTTCCGGAAAAAAACTTGAAAGAGATAGACATGAAATTTTATGCAGAAATAACGAGAATATACTGGAAATTCCGTAAACGGAAGAGATTTTTTTTTTTTCCTTTTCTTTTGGGATATATCGGAAAAAGTTAAAAGTAAGTAAAAGAAGAAGTATATTTTCAAAAGGTAGAAAGACACGCGTCCGCACCAAATATCAGTCTACGAAACCCTCGTCGGCTAAAAGCGGCCATCTATTCCAAAACAAAACCCACTTATAGAATAATAATCTACCGCAGCCACCATCAGTGACCATCCTCGTCCCCCAAACCCGCTTTCTCGACCCGATTCCGAATACATGGCTGCTGACTCCAACGGAATCTTCTCGCGCCATTCTCACTCTCTCACTGGAATTTCTTTTACCCCGATTCTCACCACCATTACTATTACCATCACCATCCATTGATATTTCGAAAACCCTTCTTGCACTACCTTGTTCTACGTGGATTTAGTCATTTAGTTCGGATCTCTTTTCCGGGTCGGGTTATTTTTTTGGAGTTCGGGTTATCTTTTTCTGGGTTTTGTCTGTGAATGGCTGCCTTGAAGAGCTGTTGCGTTTGCTTGAGAGAATCTGCTCTCCAGCTTCCGCGTCGCAGTTCTGGCGATAGCTACAAGAGGTTTTATGTCCTTCTCTGATATTGTTTTTACGATTATTTTTATTTATTTATTGAATAATTAATTTGGGATAGCTCTTTAAAAAATAGTTTAAGGTATTTCTTCTTATATTGATAAGAAATTATAGTCATGACTCATGGCTTTGATTCTTTATTTGTGACATATGAGAATAGAGTAGGGATGTTTGTTTGTTGTGGGTAAACTTGTAATTGCTTGATGCATATAAAAAGGGTAATCTTGTTAGTGTTTTTGACACTTTTAAACAATTGGGTTGTAACTATTAACTAATGACCATGCCTTCCTCCCTTGGACTATGCGTGAAAAGCTCTCTTTCTTTTGTTTTGTTTTGTGGGGGNAGTAAGTGTTTTGTTGAGCTCCTCATCCCCAACAGGCAGGGCTTGCCCATTTTCACACTTTTTATGTCTGTTATTCTTTGATGTTACCGTTTTTACACTTCCATGTGTATCTTTATAAATATTGTGTGATCAAACACATTGGAGATTTTGGTTCCATTTATACGCTGAAGAGGTGTGTACCTATCTAGTTGTTGTTTGGCATTGTTTCCCGTACACAACTGTTCGCATATTATGTTCATACTAAATTCCGAGCTCCATGTTGCAAGACAGATTATGTTATTGTTTATGGTCTATTGTGGATGATTCTCTAGCGATAGCAAATGAAGCTAATGTGAGATGAAATAATACTGGTTCTTTTTAGTTTGCTCATGTGGTTTACTCTTGTTAGATGAAATTGGCCACAATCTCTCTATTTGTTAGCTTGCTTATGCGGTTTACTTAATACTATGAAACAGGAGGAATGCAAAATGGAGAGCTCCACAAGCAGCTATAATACCTAACTTTCACCTTCCAATGCGTAGTTTCGAAGTTAAAAACAGGTAAACTGTCATGTTTGATTTTCTGAAGTCGTGCATTATCACATTGAATCTCTGTATTCGCCATAAATTGTGGCTTGCCTTTTTCTGATTCCCAAATTAGGATGTCCCATGTGCATGTCACATGTTCATACATGCTCTTGGAAGTAGACAAAGTTGTATGCATGTCTGATGTTTGTACATGCTCTTGAAAGTAGAGGAATTTATACATCTTTTTAGCTTGGACGGAGACTAGGTAAAGTTTGCTCTGTTTAGTCTTTATAGGAAGAAGACGTATAATGGTTTATTTATTCCTTCTATTTTCCAATTTGCCATATATTACTACAACAATTCAAAAAATGCTCTTCCGGTGTTTGCAGGACGTCATCAGAAGATATAAAGTCTCTTAGATTAATCACAGCCATCAAAACCCCATATCTACCCGATGGAAGATTTGATCTTGAAGCTTATGATGCATTGGTGAATATGCAGATTTCAGATGGAGCTGAAGCTGTGATTGTGGGTGGCACAACAGGTGAGGGCCAATTAATGAGCTGGGATGAACACATTATGCTCATTGGCCACACAGTCAACTGCTTTGGTGGATCAATCAAGGTGATTGGAAACACTGGAAGCAACTCCACAAGGGAAGCGATTCATGCTACTGAACAGGGTTTTGCAGTCGGAATGCATGCTGCCCTCCACATAAATCCTTATTACGGCAAAACCTCATTGGATGGCTTGGTTTCACACTTTGATAGCGTGATTTCCATGGGCCCAACTATTATATACAATGTTCCATCACGAACTGGCCAAGATATTCCCCCAAAAGTGACCCATAGAGTGGCTCAAAGTGCAAACTTGGCAGGAGTCAAGGAGTGTGTAGGAAACGATCGAATTGAACAATACACAGACAGCGGAATCGTGGTCTGGAGTGGAAATGACGATCAATGCCATGACGCCAGGTGGAGTCATGGGGCTACTGGAGTCATATCTGTTACCAGTAACTTGATTCCAGGTTTGATGCGAAAACTCATGTTTGGAGGAAAGAACCCTTCCCTTAACTCAAAGATCATGCCCCTTGTCGACTGGCTCTTCCAAGAGCCGAATCCCATTGCACTGAACACCGCGCTTGCTCAACTTGGGGCTGTGAGGCCAGTTTTCAGGCTCCCTTATGTCCCTCTTCCTCTGGCAAAGAGGATAGAATTTGTCAACTTGGTTAGGGGAATTGGGCGGGAGTATTTTGTAGGAGAAAAAGATGTTAAGGTCCTCGACGATGATGATTTCATCTTGGTGGGTCGATATTGATCACTAGTTATTTGTTATGAAACCTTGGTTTCTTTTTCGTGTTTAATCCAATTTTAGGTTATTTTCCTTTTCTCTAAAGAGGTCATAAAATAAGTTCCGTGCCTTACAACTTGAACTGCGTTACTTTTACATTACAAATGACGTTGCATTTGGCACTGGAACTTTCATGTTGGTCTGTATCTTAGAGGTTTAATGTGCTTTTCTGCAAGTGTTGTTGCTCACGTAATAGTTAAAGTTTACTCTCTGGTGTTTTAAACACTTTGATGTTACTCTCCTATTGGTGATTCTCTTTAGCTTGGATGGTGCTGACGGGAGTGCTATGTTAATGTCATTGGCAACCAAAGACTTCAGCTCTGTAGTTTGAAAGTCCGATATAAACTATTGATTTGGCTTTAAGATTTCTTTTCAAGTATGCACAAGCTCAAAGCCCCTCCCTATCGACCTAACTCGGTAGAAACAGCTTTATCCAAGTGTATTTCTTTTTACGATTTTCCATATAAGGAGGTAGCTAAAAGCTAGCGAAAGAGGATTGACGTTCATTAAAACAATAATAATAATAATGAAATGAAACAAAAGAAAAATCTGCTCTGTCCCTTTGATAATGAAAAGGAAGGGTGTGAAGAGATATGAAAGAAGGGATATATGCAGGAAGCAGAAAAAGAAACAAAGTGAGCGTATTCAAATATAAAGGTTCTTTGAATTTCCATTATAGTTAAATCGTGTCCGTCACAAATGTGAACTAAGTCTAATTAAACACTTGTAAGGGCTTAGCTTATTAGAAAAGCTACAGTGCTTACTAATATATCACTCCTACCCGAAAGGATTACATAGTTAAGCCATTCTACATATAGCTATAACTACATAAGATATCTCACCCATTTATCATATTCAATTTCCCCAACTTGAATATATTTTATATGAGAAACTAAAAACAAACCTACAAAAGTAGGTATCGATGGAGGAAGATTAGACATTAAAATCTTCCACTCCATCAAAGAGGATCAAAGAACAGAGGCCCCTATAGTATTTCCTTCCTAAAGTCCTTAAAAGCTGTTATTTTGTTCAGAGAATAAACTTGTTTTGGAGCTGAGATAACAAGGCTTGGTTCTCCTGGTGAAGAAGAAGAGCTTTCTTCCTCAGCTTCAGATTCTCTTCCATGATAGTTTGATTCTCCATGTAAAGTTTTAAGTTCTTGATTTCCATCTCCGTCTTTACTCCCACCATGGCTAGTTTTCTCTTCCTGTTTCATTAAAGAAACTTTTACATTTCTTAACTATACTAGACAAGGCAGAGGAAAAAAAGAGAGAGATATGAGAAAAGAGAGGAACAAACCTGTTGAGACCTTGAACTCGAAGGTTGTATCGCTTCGAAGGGCGTCTTCGAAGGCGAAAAGTAGAGTAAAGAGTGCTACTAGCGGTACCAGGTATGATTTCTGACGAGTTCATACACATTTTGGTATGTCTTTTATGGTTCGGTTTATGTGTTTTGGCAATGACAGAGAGAGAGAGAGAGAGAGAGAGAGATCACCAAATACGAACTACGTCACTCGCTAGAAAAAGCTGAAAAGAAGAATATGGGTTCTGAGAGATGGGGTTCTTGATTTAAATAGGAGAGATATCTTGATGTAATGTAGGAGAATTAAATAAAAAAAGGGTGAGAGATATAGATGTGGTTTGTGTTTTTGTATGGTATTACTTTGAGAGAGAGAGAGATATAGAGAGAGAGAGAGGCTTTTAGGAGCAATGATGACATATAGAAGAGGAGTCATGATTACAAATGGCCATCAAGCAAATGAGGAATATGCAGTAGAAGAAGATGAAGAGTTTTGCCCCTCTAATTTTCTCTTTCTTGGGCCTTTTTGATTGCTTTGAGAGTCTTTTTGGGGGTTGGCTTTGGATTGGAGGCTTTAGTCTATTATTATGGGGGCACATAGAAAACGACTGTATACATAATGCACTCAAGTTGGGAATCACTTTTTTGAATTGTAGGAACTTCCTCATTTAGTCTCAAGAGGACATTATGGGGGGTCCTGTAACCAAAGAACTATAAAGAGGCCTTAAAGATTGAAATACGACTATGTGTATATATGAATGGTTGTAATACACATCATTGGAATTGAAAGGTTGAGTAAATTAACTAGATGAAATCATTACAGTACAAATCAACTCTTACCAAGTTTTGAATAACTTTCAAACTAGGCGGGCTGGCTGATATTAACTTGCTCCTCCAAGGGTTCATATACAACTAGATTTTAAAAATTGTCAATGATATAGTTACACTGTAGTTTCCATGTAATTTCATGAAGACCATATCCAAGTCATGACACGCAGGGACGTAGGTGCTAGATGAAAATATAAAGAAAAAGGTACATGAATTATGTTTTTATTCGAAAGAAAATGAAGCACATGGATGCTTTTACTACGAATATTGCTCCGACTTGCATTTATGGGACTGTCTCTTTCTTTGTATTTTCTCTCATTAGAAGAGTTTTAACCTTTGTCAGTTCTACTTATTGATCATGAAACTATAGATTCCATTAGCATGCGCGTGTAATTTTATTTTCCTTTGAATCAGCAGGTAAATATTATTATTCTAGCAATACGTGTTAAAACCAATGGAAAGATGTAATACAAAGATGTTCATGATAATTATACGTATTAATATATGAATCTTCACATTACATAACTGAGATGTTGGATTAATCTTATACAAATGAATTAATATTAGAACAATATTCGTTAAGTCAGTGGAATCAGACTTTATTTTCCATGGATACATATATAATATGAAAAGGTAGAAATTTCTTGAGGTTGTGCCTTTTCTGGTCTAGTTGAAATTACGCCATATAATTCGCTTGAGAAAACAGATGGCCATGTATGTATATATGTGGTCAAAAAGGTCGTATTTGTCTTTTTATTTTTTTATTTATTTTTTAGATATTCGTATAAAAGCATATGTTGTTCTTCTCCCTATGAATAAAGTATTCATTAGACTTTAGAATTTGTCTATGAAATGTGTTTGAAAAGTAGAACCGGAACTTTTTCTCCGTTCTGTTCCTCTCCTCTTCCATCTACAAGATAAAATGTGTACACAAATTCACTTATTCATCCGAGTTCAAATATCCAAATCCAGATTAACTTATCCAATTAAGCTTAATCATTAATTCTTATGCACTAGTTTGAAAAATATTACCAAAGCAAGAATATTTTATCAATAATGTTGCTCAAATCAGAAAATTTTGCTGTATTTTACTTCTAGATGACACAATAACACCAAGCCTTGTGTTTGACTTTGTAATTGACTAAGTAGATTATATATAAGTAGTTTTATTTATATCATCACGGTTTATCTATTTTCTGAAGGCATCACTCCTTTTCCGACTCTAGACTGAACAGTCATCACATGGGTTATCACGTGAAAGACACGTGCTGGAACATTTACAAATTATGTTATGGGCCACTAAATTACAAGCCGAAGGGATATGTATGAGTAGGGTATTATTGCAATGGGATGAATGAAGAGAGGGAAGAGTCAATGTTGTTAGGTCCTCCTTTTTGTCCCTTTTCTTCGTGTAATTGAGTACCAAAGCCATGCTCATTTATTTGGAAAATGAACTCCATTTTGGCTTCTTCTTCTTCTTCTTCTTCTCCATCATGATCATCACCACCATGTTCGATTCTCCCCTCACATCCAGTAGACGGTAATATCATCATAACAATAAGGGTAGTTGTTGTAATTTGTCTATACTTCTGCGTAGCCACTTCACATGGTCCCTCAACTAGCTGGCCCCGTACTCTTAATAATGCTATAGCCTGAAACATATTGCGGACCAAGATAAATATAGTAGGTACCATTTTAGGTGAAGAGCTAATAAATGAAGAAGAAGGGAAAATCAGGACTTGTAGATAGTCAATATTGGACCGTAAATATTCTTGAATATGTCCGGCTATTTTCATGTACATACCAGAGTTTCATCACTATGCTACTAATTCATGTGCTTCATTATTAGCAACCATATATAAAAGAAAGAAACCAAACCCACAAATTTTTTTTTTGAAACCGTATATCATAGATATTTATACAAAATATGGGTTAATTGAAGACTTGAATTAACTAGATGCAGTAATAATGTTCTTCAAGTTATTTAAACCACACAAAAAGCACGGTTGAAGGGTCATGTAAGATTGGTGTAGTTTGAGTTAAAGCTGTACAAAAACAAATATTTATACCTTTCTCATCAAATTTTCGTAAGAAAAACTAGTTCTAACTACAAAACTAGAAGTACGGTTATCAATATATATCTGCAGAGGTTAATTTATATTAGGTATTTTAGCGTTGGTATCTTAGGAAAACAAGTCTTTGTAATTTGAGCCAACGAAAGATTTATTAGAATGAACAATCATTCATGTTTTAAGAAACAGTGACGGATAACGAGCACAAACTTTTAAGAATTCCAATCATCTAAGAAGAGATAATTTTAAACATTTATAATAAAAAATATTAAATATCGATCAATAAATTAAAATTGTCCTAAATGACTTTTCATGTTTTGAAAATATTCTTGATAATCTCATTCTCAATTTTATCAAAAATATCTTTCTCAATATATACAATTAAACTATCATTCATCAACTAATCTCCTATTCGATTGTATTATCGACTCATGATAATATTCATATTAGAAAATATCTTTTCAACAGTAGCAGTAATAACTTGAAGGATTAGTCCTGATGTCAAAAGCAAGTAATCTAATGAGTATACTTAAATTTTTTTTTTTTTTTTGCCTCAACTATCTTTTGTGCGAAATCTCTGATGCCTTGTAGCCTTATAAACTCCTTACTAGAACTCATGGCAATGATATAAGTTTCAAGTTAATCGCCAAATATCACAAGGTCTACGGAGAAAATTTCCCAGATAATATTCAGTCAAATGAATTAATTTTTTCTTGTCGAAAGAGAATGAATTTTGGAGATAAGTATGCTACGGAAAGAAGTAATTCCTTGTTCGCCTCAGTAAACGATCACTTAACGCTTGATGTTGCACAACTATAACACTATAAAGTAATTCAACACAAAAGTGATTCAAATTGGTAACTACTTAAGCTTTACATCTTAATCTGTCTCAAGGTTTTATACATACTATCCATATTAGGTTATCCATATTAGGAACATCAATATTATTTTTTCCAAAGAAAGAAGAAACTTGATCAAAGAATGAATCCCATTTATTATTACTCATTATTTGCAGTCATTGCTCGTATATTTTTACCAAATTCATAGCATTTACAATATTTTGATCCTTCCTTTGTACTATCGTTGACAATTCATTTGTGATGCTTAATATGTTTCTTATCAAATGGAGACCGAATGCAAAATCAAATGATTGCATAAGTTTCAACAAATTATTTGCTTCACATCTTTTCTCAGAAGTCAATCCATCATTAACAATTATTGCAAGGGTATCTATTTAAGATGATAATATAGTAACTACTCTAATTAAAGAACCACATTGTGAGACCCTACACGTGTCTCCATGGTATTTTGGAGTCATATATATATATATATATATATATATATATATATATATATATATATATATATATATTGTTAAGCCTCTTCCACTTGGAACTTCACCATTATGTAGAGTTTCTACAATTTTGGTGGCTTCATTCTCTGGAAGAATTTCACTCTATTTACATTCTCCAACAAAGTTTACTAAACTTACAACTGACTAGAAGAGTTATGTAGTTTGAATATACTTTTTAGTATATATATATTGATTTAAGCCTCTTCCACTTGGAACTTCACCATTATGTAGAGTTTCTACAATTTTGGTGGCTTCATTCTCTAGAAGAATTTCACTCTATTTACATTCTCCAACAAAGTTTACTACACTTACAACTGACTAGAAGAGTTATGTAGTTTGAATATACTTTTTAGCCACAGCTACAAGAGCAAGTTAAAGTTATTGAACAAAACAATGAATGTAAAAATTTACTACTCTAATTAAGACCATTGAACTTGCCTTGTATATTATTAGCTCCTTCATATTCTTGTCCTCATAGTCTAGCAATACTTAAACTATTTCTAGGAAATAATACATTAGTTATAGCTTTGATTGTGACTGCGATAGATGTGGTACTGTTAACTTAAGTTGTCTTAAGTTAAAAACCAAATATTTGCACCTTTTCACCAAATTTTCATAAGAAAAACTAGTCCTAACTACAAATATAGAAGTATGGTACTTATGAAGAAAGAGGAGAAAATGTAGTTAGTTAGTTTCTTTTAATATGAATATGCATACACACATTAATTAGTCTCGGATTTCCATATATAATGGTAGATGATGAAAGATCTATTTTTATTTGTGTTACCAAATAATTAATTAATTACTCGATGTATTGATAATCAATTATTTATATTGTAATAGTACGGAGAGTGTTACAACAACAAGTGCTTCTGTTACAACAAAATCAGAAAATAAATAAAGAACACAAGACAATTTTAATATTGTTAAGCTATTTTCTATTAATCTATTCCATAGGGCATACCCAGAAAATTAAATATTATTAGTAGAGTATAATATTCCAACCTCTTTGCATGTCATCTAAAGTCATGTCTCTTTACTAAATATATTATTCTAGCATTTTATTTACAACCAGAACAACTTCATTTCACTAGTACATACATGATCAGTTGTTTTTTCATACAAACATTAGCTATATAGCCTTCTTGTTGGACTAGGCATCTCTTAAGCTAAGTTCTACTCCATTGTCCTACCTGTATTCTTACTATTATATATATATATATATATATATATATATATATATATATGTGCATAAACATGCAGATGAGCATCATGGACATAAGTGCATATCTTTGGTTTGATTACTAAAGCTTTTTATATTATGTTTTTATATAATTAAGCTCAAAATATGTATAGTCAAGTTCTTGGTCAGCCTAGTCTTTTCCACTTTTCGGTGAGAGTAATCTTCTCTTTGAGCGATCTAGACTAGAGTTTCAATAGTCAACTTCATTAGTTGAAAAAGAGATATTGCTAGGGTTTCTGGTGGTTCTCCTAGAAATTTATGGGGATTTCTCTACAATTTTGGGTAGTGATTTTAGGGATTTTCAATTTTTCTTGGTGCTGATTCGTGGTTTCAAGGAGTAGATTTAGGGTTCCTAATCCTTGAGTCTGTTCTCTTGTGCATCTTTTCAAGATTCTTGGTGTTTTGGTTCCTTTGGAAGTAATTTGCTTTTAAGGTTCAGCTGTGGGGGACATCACGAATATGTAAGGGGATCTATCTTTGGAAGAAAGAACCTCTGCGTGTATTAAGTGCAATGCTAGAAGGATTGGTGAACAGAGACAAACCTTGTGCTTAGTTGGTAAGATCTTGTCTTCCAAGCAAGTGAATCAGGAAGGTTTTATCAAGATGATTAAGTTGATTTAGAAAAACACGGAAGAAGTGATTGTGAAAAATGTGGGGGGTTAATATTTTTGTTTTCTATTTCAAAAGCAAGGCTGATAGATCTTGGGTACTTTTGGGAGGTCCTTGGAATTTTGATAAGAGCATAATAGTTTTGGTTAAATCAATAAGGGATGATCCAACCTTCAAAAATGGAGTTCAGGTTTGCCTCATTCTGGATTTTGTTGCAAGGGCTTCCCTTGATGTGGATGAATCATGAATCAGAGAAAATTTTAGGCAGGATGGTTGGTGTGGTAGAAGAAGTTGATTTTGGGGATTCTAGCAAGTACTAGGAAAAGCTTACGAGGATTCACGTTGAAATTGATGTAAGAAACCTTTGAGAAGGGTTATTCGAGTAGAATCGGAGGATGGTAGAGAGGACTTATGGATGCAGATTAAATACAAATTCTTGCCAAATATATTATTGTTATGGGAGGTTGGACCATGTTGTTTGAGAATGCGAAGAGTTTGGGATCAAAGGTGAGAAGGGCAAATTGAAATATGGCCCCTAGCTCCGAGCTGAAAAGATAGAATCCAGTTCTAGAATATGGAGGAAAAACAAGGACAATGATCCTTCCGGAAGAAAGAAGATCTTAGATGTTGACTTAGGCTCAATTGATCCTAAAACAAAAAGTAGATTCGAGTTAGAAACTAGGAGAACTGGGGAAAGGCACGATTGCAAGGTTCTTGACAATATTTGGTTGGAAAATAAGGATTTCTCCAAGGCTTTTGAGGTTGGTGGACAGACACTTTAGCTATGAGTTGGGAGGGCTACAAATTCATCATGAGATTGAAAAATGTTAAAAAGCAAGTCAAAAATGGAGTTTGGAGGTGTTTGGGAATATGCGATTAAAAGAAGTGTTTGGGAATATGCAATTAAAAGAAGCGTTCTTGTTAAGAAGAATTAAGTCTCTAGATGAGAAATAAGGTTCTATAAAATGAACTGATACACTTCGAGAAGAAAGGGAGGCCTTAAAACACGAACTTTATGAGGTTGTATTTTTGTAGGAGAAAGCGCTGCTATTCCAATCAAAAGTCCAGTGGGCTAGACAAAGGGATGTAGACTCAAAGATGTTTCATAGCATATTAAGGGCATCAGAACTTTTTGTCAAAATTGGAATCGGAAGATGGCTTAATCAAAGAAAACGAAGAAGAGATCATGCATGAAGTAACATAATATTTTGAGAAATTTGCTGAAAACTTGGGGGTTTAGTTTTGAACTTCTTGGTTTAATGGTTAAATTTCACGAGATTTTAGGCAATGTGAAGAACTACCTTGGTTACCTGAATTATCTTGCCTAATTCTTTTATCTATTAAGTCTTCTATATTATCTTCTTCTTGTGCTTTAATCTCTTTATATCTTTTAGCAAGGATATGATCTTCTATTTTTCTCTATTGCTTGTAGCTAGCTTTCTTTATATATGTAAAAATATTTACTAGAAATTCGTCCTTAATGTCAGACAAATATAGTTCACTTTCAAATTCAGCTAAATTAATTTTACCATTTTCATCGGATACTATAGCTCTTATATTTTTAGTGTTATCTTTGTTTCTATATTTGTTAATTTTATAATCCATTTCTTTCTGAATTTTCTTGTAACAGAACTCGTCTAAATTTAGCTCTTCTAGTTTTTCCCAAATCAGATTTCTTTCAAAGCTATTCATGATCTATAACTACTAAATTTTCAAATTCAAAGATTCTTCCACGCATTATCTCTAGACTCTATAAATACCCTTTTAATATTTCTTTTTTAGCTTGTAAATTTCTATACCTGTGTTCAGACCAAAAGCTATTATCTAACTATCTTAATATAACTACTATTTTCCTTTCTGTTTCTTTAATATGATCATTTATGTTTGTAAAATCAAGATCTATATTACAAATCTTATTTAATAACTCTAGACGTTGACCTTTTTCAGACATGTTTATAACAACAAACAATCATAACAGATGAAATAACTTATATATAAATATATAGCTATCCGCAAGATTTTCAAAGTAAAGACCGTTTTAATCATATTTATGTTAAGTAGGCAATTATTATAAAGATATAGCGATTTTCTGAAAAATTATATTGTTGAAATTGGAGTTCAGCTATATGCATACCATAAGAACCAAAAACTTTAAAAATAGACTTATTAGCCAGCAAGATCAAATATTGACTCATGAATAGGAAGTATATAAATACTTACGGATTTATGCCAACTGTGGACTTATTGTCGCCTCTTGCGTGCTATCACCATAGCTACCGCCAATGGTCGTTCCTTTTTATCTCCACCTTTTATTTACTGAGTTTCTTTCTTCATTGAAGCTCGATTAGTTCGGTATACATATTTATTGAATTCTCCTTTTTTTCTAGACTATATAAATATGAATGAGATATATATATAATAACTGTTCTTTTTTATTATTATTATATTTCAAATATACATATTACATAAGACACTTCATTCTCTCAGATTTTCCTTACAGACTCTCTTGGATTTCAGACTCTTAAGGAATTTAGACTCTTAAAGATTAAAATCTAAAAACTCATAATGTCTTCAGAGAAATGAACGTCTTATATAGGCAGACTAAAGCAAACTATGACGCAATCTCTTACGCAGAAGAGATTCCCGACAAGCACAAATGGGTCGTCCACTAACTTTCTCTTTCTTTTTTGAATAATTAAAGAAAAGTCGGTTAAAAAGTAAATTCCCCTGACAAATCTAAAGTTACATAATTATTCTGACGCATCAATTATCTTAGCTGTAAAGCAAAAGATTCTTAACTCATAAAGGGAAAAAAAAAAAAAAGACAAATATCGGGGTTGTCTAACGTTCCATCCCTCGCTATCTTTACATTACATTATTATTCTTATCTTGTCTTATTTTTGCTAAGTAGTCACATCTTCTTTAGCTCGGCACGTATCTTCTCCATTTATCTCCTTCTGAATAGCTTTTATGATCGTCTTAAGAATATATTGCTTTTTTCCAGAAGGCTCTCCTATTTCTTTAACTCGTTCATCTGGCATCTTCATGAGATCAGGGTCCCCTTCAACTACCTTTCCATATTTGATAGCTCGAGCCCATTCAGCTTGATTTAGATATCTACCTTCAACTCCCGCGTCTTTAATTATCTTTTTAAGTCTTTCGTTTTCTACGTGGAAACTATCATTATCTTTTAGTAATAACTCGTTTTCTTTTTCTAACTGGCTGTAGTACTCGCATGCTTCATCGAAGTCTTTGCTTAAATTTTTGTTATGGACTTCTAATTCTGCAATTCTTTGGTTTAACTCGGATACCTCTGCAATGGCCTTTCCTGCTTCATGCTGAACTTCGGCAGTACCTTTTCTGATCTCGGCCTGAATATAACTATTCTCCCTAATTGTATGAGCTGTGAAGACCTCTTCTCCAAAATAATTCGTAGCTGCTTCTTTAGCTTCCTCGAGGGTGTCGTATCCCTTGTACATTGCACCTCCATAGTCCTTCGTGCAAAAAACCACTTCCTCCCATTTACCATAGATAGCGGCGGTTCTACCATTAAAGACTATATAGAATAAATAGTTGGACTTGGGCTGATTTAAATATTGAATTAATGCGTTTAATACAAGAAGCAGAATACGGGATGTTCTGCATGTTGAACGCTGCCCAGATATTATCTATTATAATTTTTTCATCTACCTTACATTTTGTCCCCTCTCTCAACTTAAACGCTTGTGGGTCATTTATATCATATATTCTTAGCTGAAAACCCCCGATTAACTTAGTAGGGAAAGTTACATAAATCGAATACATTAGCGGCTACCTGAGTCTATCTGGCTTGAACTAACTGTTGGGGCTATCTGTCCCCTTGAAAGGCTTAACTGGCCTTGAGATAAATATGGGCCTCTACCTCGGTCTCGGATATTACCTCGTCCTCTAGCTATTCCAAAAACGTACTCTTCCATGGTTTATAAATAATTCTGGATAATATAACTGCTATCTGATTATCTTTTCCCTGCACATATTCAGTAATTGGTTCATAACCTTTAACTAAGAAGTTATTCATGAATTGGGTCCATCTTTTAGTGTATGTAGATTTATCCTTTAGTTTTGAATAAAATTCTACTATAGCTTTACAATCTGTTCTTATACTAAATTTCTTTTTTCCTACTAAATATAACTCAAAGCTTCTTAGTGCTAGATCTATAGCTAGTAACTTTGCTTCTATTGAACTATCAATCTTAACTCTATATTTACCTGAATTATACCTGCATAATTTTTCTTTACTTTTATCTTCAAATTCGTCTTTTTTCTTTAATAATGTGCTTCCCATCCTTCGAAGCTACCATCTGTCTCTATAACTAGGTAATCTTTATTTAATGGTAATTCTAAATCTGGTAATTTACTAACTTCACTTTTTAACTTTTTTACCAGTTATATATCTTCGCCATTAAAGTATCTCTTGCCATTCAACTTAAGTTTACTGTATAATGGTCCAGCTATCTTTGATAAATTTTTAATATGGCTTTGCATAGTTTAGTAAACCTAAAAGTTGTTGTATTTCTTTTAAATTTTCAAATTTTTCTGGTAAATCTATTACCTTTTTTGATATGCGTTAGCTTGATTTTCCCATTTCCTATCTCTGATCCTAAAAATTCTATGTTATTTTTTCCTATTATCATTTTCTTTTTAGATATTATTAGACCATATTCCGCCATTTTTCTAAATGCTTCTTTTAGATGGTAAATGTGATCTTTCTTATTATCCAGAAATTAGAATATCGTCTATATAAATTATGCAATTTTTTATATCTCTAAATATGTTATCCATTCATTCTTGGAAAATGCCAGGTGTATTTTTGAGTCCAAATGGCATAACATTCCATTCATAAAGTCCTTGTGGGCAGGTAAATGTTGTCCATTCTTTAGATTGTTCTTCCATTTTTATCTGATAATATCCTGGTTTTAAATCAAACTTGGTAAATATTTTTGCTCTTTGAATTTTATCTATTAGCGTATCTTTATTCGGTATCTTATATGCATAATCTTCTGTATTATCATTTAATCTTTTATAATTTATAACCATTCTACTTTTATCTCTTTTTTCTTCAGAATGATTTCTAACTAGAAATACAGCTGACCTTTGTTTAGATTCTGATTTTTAAATAAATTGGCCTTTTAATAACTCATCTATTTGTGTTTTTATATCTTCTGTGTCTATATTATTAAAGGTTATTTTTGGTCCTTTAATAATATATTATGGGTCTTAATTTTTAATTTACATATGGGTTTATCTTTTTGTTTTATATTTTTATTAATTCATCTGATATTATACCTATTTTTTCTAATTTATATATTATTTGTTGTATATCTTCATCAAATATTTTAAAGAGTAATTCTTTTCTTAATACTAGCTCAGATAATTCATAATTCATCTACTAATGCTATTATCTCTTTAACTGAGCTAGTATCAGGAAAAAAATTACTGAGCTACTATCATGAATCATCTGCGCTAGTATCAGGAAAAAAAAGCAGACAAGATAAGAATAATAGTGTAATGTAAAGATAGTAAGGATACAAAAAGTTAGCCGACCCCGACATCTATCTTTTTCTTTCCTTTTATGAGTCAAGAATCTTTTGCTTTACAGCTAAGATAATTGACGTGTCAGAATAATTATGTAACTTTAGATTTGTCAGGAGAATCTACCATTTAACCGACTTCTCTTTAATTATTCAAAAGAGAAAGTTAGTGTACGACCCATTTGTGCTTGTCAGGAATCTCTTCTGCTTAATAGATTGCGTCATAGTTTATTTTAGTTTGCCTATATAAGGCGTTCATTTCTTTGAAGACATTATGAGTTTTTAGACTTTAATATCCAAGAGAGTCTATAAAGAAAAATCTGAGAGCATGAAGTATCTTATGGAATATGTATCTTTGAAATATAATAATAAAAAAAAGAACAATTATTCTCTCTAATTTATATTTATATAGTCTAAAAAAATGGAGAGTTCAGCAAATATGTATATCAAATATGTATATCGAACTAATCTAGCATCAATGAAGAAAGAAACTCAGCAAATGAAATGTAGAGATAAAAGAGAACGGCCATTGGTGGTAGCTATGGTGACAGCACGCAAGAGGTGACAATAAGTACACAGTTGACATAAATCCGTAAGTATTGATATACTTCCCGTTCATGAGTCAATATCTGATTTTGCTAGCTTGTAAGTCTATATTTAAAGTCTTTGGTTCATATGGATTTTGCTAGCTTGTAAGTCTATTTTTAAAGTCTTTGGTTCATATGGTATGCATATAGCTGAACTCCTGTTTCAACATTATTGTTCTCAGAATATCACTATATCTTTATAATAACTACCTCCTTAACATAAATATGATTAAAACTGCCTTTACTTTTAAAATCTTGCTGGTAGTTATGATATATATATATAAGTTAAGTTATTCCATCTGTTATGATTGTTTGTTGTTATAAACATGTCTGAAGAAGGTCAACGCCTAGAGTTATTAAATAAGATTTTTAATATAGATCTTGATTTTACCAACATAAATTATCATATTAAAGAAATAGAAAAGAAAATAATAGTTATATCAAGACAGTTAGATAATAATTTTTGGTCTGAACATAGGTATAGAAATTTACAAGCTAAAAAAGAAATATTAAGAGGATATTTATAGAGTCTAGAGATAATACGAGGAAGAATCTTTGAATCTAAAAATTTAGTAGTTATAAATCATGAATAGCTTTGAAAGAGATCTGATTTGGGAAAAACTAGAAGAGTTAAATTTAGACGAGTTTAGTTACAAGAAAATTCAAAAAGAAATCGATTATAAAATTAACAAATATAGAAACAAAGATAACACTAAAAATATAAGAGCTATTGAACTCCTGACTCCTTCACAAGTGAAGGAGTTCAATAGCAACCAATTTCTAGTTTATTAGTTGAATGGTTGGAAAGATCATTTCAAGAGGAGGAGATTAACGGAGCTATTTTCAATAGCAAAGGCAATAAAGCTCTTAGTCAGGATTTATCACGATCCAAACCCTAGATTAGTAACAGATAGAGAATTTAATAAGTAGAAATTTAATAGTTGTTTTAGAAAAATTTATAAACTTCAATTTAAAAAAAAACAATGAGTAGTTTTAAAATGACATTTTGGGAAACAGTTCATAAAATAATTCAAAATTTAAATTCCCATAGATGTGTGATCGCCATTAGACATAGATTGATAATCTAATTGGTAAAACATTTTCAGTGCATCATCATCATTCTCATAAATTAGACATAGTAACTATACAGGCCAAATCTAAAATATAAGCCATAGAGTAATTCTACAATATTCAAATGATTAAATATAGGAGTCTTCCAAATAGTCACAAATTACTAAAATTAGTAACAACCTTTCTTCAGCTCATTTTTCTCTAGAATTTCTCACATCATAGGACTATAACTGAGAGGAAGGAAGTGGGGTAAGCTAACGCCCAATTAAGAATCGATTTCAAGTTTTTAACAATAGAATATTTATTTTTAAATTCCTATATAGTTAGTAATTTATTTAAACAGTTTATAAAATCTATTTATAAATAATTATTCAAAGGTTTACCAAACACTAATCCTTTACAAAATATATTCCCATAATCCGAAGGTTCACAAATTTCAAACCTCTATCAATTACATTTCCAAAATTTTGAAGGTTCACAAATTTCAAACCTTTACCAAATATATTTCTAAAACAAGTACATATACATACTTCCAAATATATAACAATGCGATATGTTTAAGATATTCAAATGGAACACCCGTAAGTCTGAGCACCCTTCTTAGGTACCATAAGTCCACGGCAATGTAAGTATTATGAATGCATACAATGCTATATGAATGACATTAATGAGACTATGTACCAATTGTTATAATATCATAAAACAACCATGCGATAAGTTTTATTCAAAACCATCACATTTATCTAACACAATTACCAAAATTAAACAAAGAATATTTAATTCACGAAAGTACCTCATCGTGATAGCTATGCCAAGCTATCAACACATGTAGCATTTTTGTTTACTCACTTTGATGGCTGATTTTTCCAACGGAGCCTCAAATGGTATTAAAAAAAACTTTACCACTGTGATCCTAATGTCTAAAATAACTAAATTAGGTATATAACTTGACTAATTTGAGTTTGGGTTGAAACTCGACCCTAGCATACAAAACAAGAATATATCCGAGTCTCTTGTCTCAAAATTCGTCACATTGAAACACACTAATGTTATATATCAAAAACTCATTTCTCGATCTCAGTAAACCTAAATTTAAAATAAAAACTTTGTTACGAGATCCGACCCCTAATTGGGCCTTAATCTTGAAAGTTACAGAAAATATCACCTTTCCAAAAATATTTTACAAAAATACCATCTTTTTTTATTATTAATAAATATAACACTTTTATATAAATATTTCAGAAAGTACCACATTTTCGAACTCGACTCGAGGCATATTTTCAGTATTATCAAACTTTCGGCCCAATACTATGTCAAATTACAAAGACACGATTTTTGGGCCCGAATTAGAAAAATATCAACCTCTTCAATTCAAAAATTCTCCTGATCCAAATTTCAATTCCAAACAACTTAAACAATTAATTTTATGATTCAATAAGCTATATCTCCTCATATAACTTTCACCGCCACAATAAATACTTCACAAAAATAATTATAAAAATGCCACAATTATAACTTTAAAAATGATGGGATTCTCACCAAAGTCGATTCGGGCTGAATCAATGGTAACCACCACTTGGAGTCGATCGAAGACATCGAGTGGAGGTTTTCCGTGCCAGAGATGAGTTGAAATAATGACCGGTGGCAGACTTTTGGTCGAAAAACACTCGCAGTGGCGTCGTCTTCGTGGGCTTCTAGCATCGTCGTCGTGGCAGAGCTTCCTCGACGACTGGTGGTTCACGCAGGCAGGCACATCAATGGTAGGGAAGGCCGGTGCACTGGCACAACTCTTTGGGCTTCACGTGAAGAAGAAGGAAAGAAAAAGAAGAAGAAGAAAGAGAGTGGGTGTGGGTTGGAATGAGGGAGTGATGAGTGGGAGATGGGTCCTTTAAAAGAAAAATGTGACCTTTTTTTAATTGGGTTAAATAGCCAAATTACCCTCGAAGAAGATGGGTTTTTACAGGATGAGTATATCTTGACTTTATTTCAAGAGCAATGGGACCATCTCAAAGATGATCTAATGAAGGTAACTCAGAAATTTTACAATAATGGAATAATCAACGAGGGATACTAATAAGACCTACATATGTCTAATTCTTAAGAGAAAGATGAATTCTTGCAAAGTAAAGATTTTAGCCAATCAGTTGTGCGTATGTGCCCAACTGAGTGGCTGAATTTTTTTTTTTTTAAATTAATAATTAGAAAATGTGTAAGTGCCCAAAGAGGTGTTGTTGGCTTGTTGCACTCATCCGCAGGAGTGACAATTTCAAAAAACACTTACATATTTCTCTGCGAATTAGGGTTAGTTTAGTTGGTCCAAGATACGAGGGATATATGTGAGTTTAAGAGGTTAGGGTTTCAAACTTTAGTAGAGTGTGTGTTATTTTCTTTTAAATTTGTAGTAAGTGGTGGTAATTAGTTAAGTCCCGCTTTTTTTTAAAAAAAAAATATCTGTATTTCTCAACTTTTTTTTTGTACATACCATATTTTTTAAAAAGGGCTACTCTTTCATGTATTTGTGTAAAAAGCCCAAAAAATTATTGGTTTGTTAATATATGTTTTTTTACACTTTATTTAATAAAAATTTGTTTTTCTCTTTTTATAACTAAATCAATGAGTATTTATATTTTTACGTTTGATATAAGGGCACTAATCTAGTAGGTATTTTTTTTATCTATTCATATATATTGTTTTGCTTAATTAAAAATCATTACGCATATCTTTTCATGATAATGGTCGTTATTACTTAAATTATAATAGTTGTTAGATAATGGTCCAAGACTTAAAAAAAAATACTAATAAGATTGGAACCTTGATATATTTACCTATAATTATCCGTATTTATGAAAATTTTTTGTAGATCCCTTATTGTTTAAAAAATGGGCCACTCTTTCACTTATTTATGTAGAAAGCCCAAAAAATTATTAGTTAGTTAATTGGTATTCTTTTTTGAGGAAATTAGATATTTTTTGTAGTAAATTTTTTAAAAAATTTGAAAAATCCCCAATTTTAAAATTTTAAAAAAAATCTAGGAAATATCTAGAAAAATACCACTTTTAAAAATATTAATAAAAATATCATTTTTCACAAAATAATGACATACTTGAGGTAAATTGATTACCTAAGTAACTCTTGATTATTCCAAATATCTTAATTAGTTACCACAAGTACCTTTTAAAAGTACTAATTTTGAGAAAGTATTTTTCTAAATATTAACTATAGTATTTTTAAATAAATTCGGGATTTCTCAAACATTTCGGCCCATTCGGGATTTGTCAGTTATTTAGTCTATGGTCATGGATTTACGTGAGAAGCCCTTCTTTTTCTACACTTTTAATAAATGTCTATTTTTTTTTTCTTTTTATGACTAATTCGATGAATATACTAGTTTAATTTAGTTTGTATACATTTGATATAGGGGTAATATCACTTTTATACTTTGTATTTTGATATTTTGTTCAAATTGTACCTTGTGTTTTGATTATTATCAATATTGACTTTTAGATTTAAATCCATTACAAATTTATAAACTCACATCAATTTAGAGTGGTTATTTTACTAATATATCATTTGAAAAATTAAAATAAACTATATAAAAACTAACTTGAGAATAAATTTACTAAATCATCTTAAGAAATTAACCGTTCTAAATTAGTGTAAAAGTATAAATTTATAATAAATATTAAATCTAAAAATTAATGTTGATAATAACTTAAATGTAAAATATGAACTGAATAAATTATCAAAATACAAGTTATAAAGTAATATTATCCCTTTGATACATTTACTTATATATTAGTTTTATTTATGTACTGAGTATATTAGTTATACTGAGTACATAATATTTTATAATTAGTATATCCATTAATATACTAGTTATTTTGCTTCAGTTGGAAAAATGACATTTATTTAAAATGGGCCAAAAATTTACTCCAATTTTAAATACCAAATAATGAGGCAATTATTGAATACTTATGTTTCAACTTGATAATTAAAACTTGTTTAGATTCATTTTCATTTTCTGTTTTTTGTTTTTTTAAATAGAAAAATGGACATTTTTTTGGAAGTTTGTTTGGCAATCTTATTTTTGTTTTTTGTTTTTAAAAATTATTATCAAAAATTTCAGAAAAAGTGGTAATAAAAAATTTTTAATACCTTTATTTTTTAAAACAAATTTAAAAAACAAACGAGCATATAAATATTCGTATACAAGTGTATCATACGTATGTGTATATACATACACAAAAACAAATGTATAGGACTTTCTAACTCATTATTTGCACTTCTTTGTTTTTAAAAATAAATAGTGAAATAAAATTTGTTAAGTATATTTTTTGTATATAAAAATGGAAAACCAAAACAAAATTTTTGTTTCTATTTTCAAATTATTTAAACAAAAAACTGGAAATGAATCCAAACAAACGCTAAATGGTTCTTTTTTTTTCTTTTTCTTTTTTTTCTGAATTCGGGACGAGGGATTTGAGCCTTTTAAATCAGAATGAGATGGGTTGTGTTCATTATGTTCTCGAGCATCGATGCTTCCAAGAAAATGAAATTCCGAAAGATAACAGCAAACAACCGATAGCCTACACTGAATCATAAATTCGAATAAAATAACTCTTTAGAAAGAAAAAGAGAAAAAAAAAAATAAATAAATATTAAAAAAAAGACAATAAAATTTCTTGGTATTTACAGCTATAGTTGCAAACATACGGATTATCCAAGACAATCTTCTTGTGTAGCTTCTTCATCATCATCCATAACATCATTCTCATCAGCACGTTCACTACTCTCGGTCCCTGAATTCGAAACTGATGCATCTTTAGTACCAACCTTGTTATTTACATCACTGTCCGTGCAACTCTCGGTATCTGAATCGGAAGAAGAACACTGTTTCCCTCCCTGTTGATTATCATCTTCACTCATCCTGCCACCAAACTGCTCCTTTAAATCAGGAGCAACAATCCCAATCATTTCACACAAAGCTCGACGTTCATGATTCCATCTAACAGCAACAGCCTTGGTTGAGGGGTTACTTTGACTCTCAGCCACCTGCAGATTGGAATCATGTAGGGCAGTGCCACCTCCATCATTGTTGTCATTATTGTCTCTACCCAGAGATTCATTGTCTCCATCGACAGAAGGGACTGTGCTGCAAGCCCAGCTACCGGCCACTTCAGAAGCTAAAAGATCTTGAGTCCTGACTGTGCCACCAGCTTCTGTATCTTCCACTTCCATACCCTTTGGATTTTCCAGGGGATCATGAGATTGAGAGTGGCGCAAAGTTTCTTGACAACTCATTTGACCCTGCTCATCGGCTTCTTCGTCAAGTTGCATCGTGTCCCCATGGAGAGTTCCGCTCAGCTTGTTCAAATCAACAACTTGGTCCTCATTGATTCCAGGACTTTCAGTTTCAGGAACTTGCTCAGTGCCAATGACTTCTCCCTCTGCAATTGGTGCAGTTCCAAGACCAACAATATCAGAACCAAAGCCACCCTTCACACCATGGTTGGTTGCGCTTGTAAATTCTGCCTCTTGGGTATTTTGGTGGCCATCTTGGCTTCCAACATCACAATCATGCTTCTCAGTAACACTGGCTTCATCACTTGAAGTTTCAACTTGAATTTTTTCAAAATGACGGGCTGATGTAGCTGAGCCTGCTTTAGCAGTTCTATTTGTAGGGTACTCAGTTGATTCATCTCTGTCTCGGTTTTTATTTCTCTGCCCAATAGGCAAATTGAGGTCGATATCAATTGATGTATTCTCGTAATTTTCCTCATCTTCCAGAGTCCTCTGCATTGCTTTTAACTGTTCCTGCTGCTTAGCAAACAGCACTGAGATCTCCTCAGTTGTGGAGTAAAATGCTCTAAGCTGAGTTTCCCTGCAACAAAACCAGAAGTTTCACTATACGCTGACTTAACACTTGAAACACCGCAAATCCATGCATAATGTATGATTTGAAGTATTTGGCTACTTGAACAAAAATGTAGCAGCTACAGAAACACAGTAAACTTTCACAATTCAGAATACTGACCGAAGCATAATTCTTTCTCTGGCACCTTTTAACCTTCGTCTTTCGAAATCAAGATCCCGCATTGCAGCATTTATCTCAAGTTCAAGGGAAGAAACTTTAGCCCATGCCTCCTCTCGAGCTGCCTGCTACCAACAGCAGGAAATACCTCAGCTTAAAAAGTTACCAACTCAATGAAAATACAAGGTATGAACTTTTTTATTCAGATAGTTCTGATATGTTGGTCAAACAGAAAAGAGTTCCAGTTCCTACCTTTTCACTTTCAAGCTCATTCCTCAATCTTTTTGTTTCAAGTTCAAGTTCCTCCACTCTCTGCCCCAAGAATCACAAGAGTATAAATGATTCAGCTTATGAAACTATTTGCTAATCAAGAAAACCACATAAATGTATTTAAGGAGGCATTGACAGGAATAATTACCTTTTTCCCACTTTCAGTGGTCAATTGCACTTCATAAACTTGGGTTTCCAGCTGGCGAACTTTAGTGTCAGAGATAACTAATTTTTGCCTAGTATCTTCCTGCAGTGGACAAGGCAATTTAGTGCAATGCCTACTAGAGTTCATATGAGGTAGAATCTATTTCTTCAAGAAAATATATTATGATACTGCAACGATACCAATTTGGATCTTAAAGTTTCCACCAGTAAACACCTTTCTCTCTCTGATTCCTGTTAGCATAAGAAGTGTCTGTAATATCCTCAACTCCATAGAAAAGCATCATCCACAAATAATATGCTAATTAGTTTCATTACAGATAAGTAGCTGTCAGACCTGAAGTTTATTAATCACTTCTTGTTGTTCTCTTTCTCGTCTTAAGGCAGCATCAGAAGATCGTTTTAATTCCTCCCGAGCCTCTGAGAGAGCTCTCTGCAATGCTGCTTTTAAATCTGAGGCAGCTTTTTCTCGTTCTTCTCTTCTCTGATCGCGTTCTTCATCTAGCTGTTCTTTGAGTTCAGCTATTGATGCTTTTTGACTAAATCGAAGAAATGATATCAATATACTTTTGAAGATAAGGTAAAACTACTACCTTTGATGGGGAGAAAATCACACTATCAAATCCTTAAAAAGTAAAGTCACACCAGAGAAAATATGGAATGAGAGAAAGCAGCAAGTTTAAGACCTTTTTGTTTAACAAAACCATCAGTAAGGAAGATTGTTTGAAAGAAAAAGATAAGAAGAATCATACAGTAACAAGTTTAAGGGCCTACTTGACAGCTTTTAATAGAAGCCCTTGAAAAAGAATAAAAATAAGAAAAGAGAAACGAATGGAATGCATTAGCTTTTAACATCAGTTTTGTAACCAAAGCCACAGATAATTTCTCAAACCGAATAGCATTCTACTAAAAAAAAAACAGATAATGTATTCACTAATAACTGAACAGTTGAAAAGCAAGAAATGGAAGGAGAAGAACAAGAAACAGTGTTTTCTCAAAACTTGCAATTAATCCCAAGTTCCTCATAATGATTTCAATAGATCATCATGAGTCTCTGAGTCCAAAAATCCAGTCTCTCGGAAATAGCTTACACATTTTTTTAACGCTTTGACTGAACAAATAGTTCATCCAATTTTTATTAAAATAAGTAATTAATCCAACAAAGACTCAGTTGTAAAAAAATATACATATACAAAATCGAAGACAGAACAATGTCTACCTGTTCATTATGTCATTTGCTTCATTACATGACTGCACAGAAGCACTCAACCTTTCATTAAGGTCTTCCATGGCATGTTTTTGTTCAACAGATATTCTATTGATGTCTGCCAGCTCGTTTTGTTTGACCTCCAGCATATGTCGTAACTCTTTAAGTTGGTCAGCATAAGATTTTGAAATTGATTCTTTCATCTCTTTCATTTCCTACAGGATTGAAAAAACCCATGAAATAGGTGTCAAGAGGGTTCTTCCAACTAATACAAATTAAAAAGGGAAACGAAAACTAACCATTTTTCTTTAATTCTGTTTATTACAAGAATAAAATGGCATGAACTGCGAGAAAGGTGAGAAACACATGCAGAAAGATGGAAAGGAAGAGTTCACAGCTCATACATTTTCATGACGTTCGATGACTTCACGATTCTCGTTATGCAATTTATCAATTGTAATAACCTGATTTTCTAATTGCTTCCTCAATTCCTGTGATAATAAAAATGAGATTATCTTGCAAGGTGTCCTTTGAAAACAGTATCCATGAGAAAATCCGAAAACCCATGTTTAATTTTTTCTCAAATGAAATCTTCATCCTCAAACTAACCTTGAGGATTCTTTTATTCCTCAAGTCAAAAGAAAAACAAACAAATTGCAATACAGCACACTTCAAAAACAATGTGCAACATAATATGAAGAAAATCATACCGTGTTAGATCGCTGTAGACTTCGGAAATCATCAAGAGATATAGGGCCCTCTGGAGCACCAATGCCAATACCTTTCTGTCTCTTGTTCTCAGTAACAAATTCCTCTGTACGGAGGAAAAGAAAATTTTGATTTCTCACCTTGATTAAATCTTAGAGATCAAACATAAAATTTAAAAGTTTTAAAATAATAAATAATTAATTAAAAATTAAAAGATGCTAAGTCAAAAAAGTTAACAACTTTTCCACTACAGCACAAGTCATCTCCAGCCATGCATTCTATCATTTCCCTTTTTTTTAACAAGAATTAAATTCAAACAGGGTAAACCAGGATGCAGACTGGAGTCAAACTTTGATCTTTGTGGCTGCCACAACCATGAGAACAAGCATTTGATTCGATCATATCTTACATCCATATATGTTAAAGAAAACAGTTCTTCTCAGAATCCAAAATCAAATCCATTACAAAAGTCTGGTTTAGCTCATCAAGATTAAATGCATACTAAAATGAAACTCAGAATAACACATATGCTACCCTTCCTGTAAATATACCTGCTTTTCGTTTAGGAACTGCACCATCTGTACTGGCAGGGGTGATAAGAACTTCTCGAAACACAAATGCAAATGCAACTTCTGTTATTATGTGATGGAGAAAAAAGGGGTCAGTGTTTCCAAATTTGATAAAGAAATCAAGGGTTAAAAACCGAAGGTACAAAACTAAGAAATCTACTAGACAGTTTCTAGAATTAATCCATAAATTTTAGAATATAGCTAAAAAAAGTACGAGACTTGAGCTTCAGGTTTTAAACGGTTGGATTAGAAGGACAAAATCAGGAAAGAATAAGATAACTTAATGGTTGAAATCAGCCAAATTAGTACAGACAGAGAAAGAGAATTAATCCATAAATTTTAGAATATAGCTAACAAAAGTATGAGACTTGAGCTTCAGGTTTTAAACGGTTGGATTAGAAGAACAAAATCAAGAAAGAATAAGATAACGGTTGAAAACAGCAAAATTAGTGGAGAGAGAGAGAGAGAGAGAGAGAGAGGAGAATACATGTCAATGAAAATATCGTGAATATCCATTAAAAAACAAAATCTGCAAGTCGAGACAAGAAGTTGGGAGAGGATGGAATCAAAGCACATAGCAGTAACATTAATACCATGCTGAGGAGGAGCAGCAAACGAAATAATATCTCCGTGACGAACTTCAGCTTCAGGGCTTTTCTTTTGCAACTTCTTCCAGTTGATAAAAGTTCCATTTGTGCTGCAGAACTCCCAATAAAATCATTATAAACCGAATAAAATAAAGAGGAAAAAAAAAAAAAAGACAAAAACAATATACAACCTCGTATCTTTCAAGAAGACGGCAGTGTGACAACCTGATGTCTGCTTATCATCCCCATTAGTGACCTTCTTCCTATAAATCTTACAATGTTTTGCACTAACTGCATTCGAATCAATCTGGAATCGCGTATCATCAACAAGTCTACCAATGCAGTGCTCATCGGCCGTCAAAATCATATTTATGCCCTGCTTTACATGTTTTTTTTGTTATTAGTCATCCATCAATTTCTTCAACTCATTTTAATACATAAATCAAGTACTACGAGCCTCAACATTACAAACAACTTGGTGGAAACTCTCCCAAGCACGTTTATCAAATAAATTTTAATTTGAAGCAATACCAAATCTCCTAATCTGCAACATTTTACTAATATTTTTTCTTTAATAAGTAGATTTACTATATCCTTAACCGACACTAAGCACATGCAACAACTCAGACTTGCCCCTTATATGAATTGAAATGACCGGAAATTTTGCAGGTTTTAAAGCCAAAAATTAAAAACAAAAACAAAAACAAAAACAAAAAAACATAGAAATTCAGGTAAAGAAGCGTAATTCAACCAGCTCCTATACTATACACAATTTTGTTTTTTTCTGTCTCACTCCGAATTGATGTGTGTGTGTATATATATATATATATATGTATACATGTGAATTTGAGGATAAACCTGGTTGCGTTTTCGGGCATTGTTGGAAATGGCGGTTAAGACGCCCCAGACATGAGGATCGTAGTTCTGGAGAGGCTGAGAGGATATGTTGGAGGCCACAGAAGCTATGAAATCCTTGGAGTTTGGGCTCTCCGCTTTTAGAGTAATGGCTGCTTTTGAGGCGGCTATTTGGGCCGGTGAAGGGGCCAAGCTCTCTGAGTTCTCCTCCACCTCCACTGCTGCAGCCATTGAAGGAAGAAAAAGTTTTGGTTTTGACGGGGGTTTTGAAACCCTAATTACCTAACTCAGTTCCTTCTGTTTTGTGATCGAAAACCACAACCGGGTGGGTATGGCTTACAGAGTACGAGACTGCGTGAGACTGCGTCCGAGTGAACTGTCACTATTACTCACCACTTCGAAGAATACTTTATTTAGTTGGCCCCACATTTAGGCTGAATTAAGCTTTCAAACATCTATAGCACAATTGCTCCCTTAACTATCAAATTGTGTCAATTACGCCCCTAAACGTTTAGATCGAAGCAATTTAGTCTTTGGGTTGTAACTTATTATTAAATTTTTGACCAAAAAACATGCCTAAGGAGCACGTTGTTCCATCTGAAAATGTAATTAAAAAAAATAAATTGAACGAAAGGATTGAGAGAGAAAGAAAGATATATTAGTGGCATTTTTCAAGATTTTTTAGAAATACAAATTTAGAGAAGTTTATTATATTATTATTCATTTTTATGCTTAAAATTCTAAATTATCTTTTGAATATATTTTCATATACTATCACGTATTCCTTATTTGTGTTTTTGGGTCAAAAATTTAATATAAATTACAATTTAGATAGTCCATGATAGGGTGGCTATTCATGTCGTTAGGTCAGGTTTGTATTAGGTTGAGATCTAATATATACATAAATTATATCAACTCATATCCGATTCGTGACTTGTCGTGTTAGAAAAATACTAACACTAACTCGACCCACACTCAAAATGGGCCAATCCGAACCCAATCCATTCAACCCATTTAGATGAAGAATGCTTAACCAACAACCCAATGTTGACCCATATTTCTCTACTTTTATTTTCATATTTAGACTATTATTGTCTCATTCAAAAATAAATAAATTAGGAGCAATTGTAAAAATAACTAATGGCTTATAATTCTAAACACGTACATAAAAATATCTATAATAATAGTCACAAACAAGTTAAATTAACAATGATTTTAAAATTTACTTTTATATATATATATATTATTGGCGGGTCAAATGGGTCAATTTCAGGTCATGCGGGTTAACCCGAAACTGATCCGTTTTTTATTCGTGTCAAGCAGATCAATCCAATTTTGACCCAACTTTTTTTTTCAACCCTAATCTGGAAAAATTTGCATCTTGTTCATGTCACATTGTCATAACATAACCTAAATTGTCACTCATAGTCTATGGACTAAATTGCTTCAAATGGGAAAATTCAGAGCGTTAAATACTGTAATTGGAATTTTAAAGACCAAATTACTATAAATTGAATAATTCAAAGACCCCTTCCGCCAGTGAAAACACATATAATGGGATGTATTTATAAACCCAATTTGCTATACCGTATGGTAGAAGTGGCTAGAAAGAAACTTGTAATTTTCAGCTGGTAAAACCCACTTGTATTAGGAATGAGTAAAGAAGAGAAATGAACTATTTTAACCTATCTTCTATTTGGGTTTCAAAAATCCCTTTCTAGGGTTCTTATATTATTCTCTCATAAAATTGTTCCCCTATTTTCCTAACAACAAATAAAGAATTGGACAAAATAGTCTAGTCTCTTAATTTAGTATAAGGAGCCGCACCCTCACTCGAACATATTTCATTAATATTACATCTCTCATTATTTAAAAAAAAGAAAAAGAAAAAAAAAAGACATATTTCATTTTATTTTATTCGATTTTGAGAAATTGTACAGTAAGTAGGATGAGTCTTCAAGGACAGTGATTATTTTTCTTTTAAATAATGTTGAGCGTTTTGGAGACAAATGTTTATCATATTTCGTCATTTTTACCTACAGTCTACATTACAAGTCTATGATTGTGTTTAAAATTTTTTTTTCTTCTTTTTTTTTTTTGGCTTGTAATATTCTGAGAATGCAATAGCATTGAAAATCATTTTCACTTTCATACGTAATTCACAATGTGAACTAGAAAAATATTAAAAATTTGAGAAAACCACATGTGATACTTAAGACACGTACCATGTTTACAAATGTGCTTCTCATCTCTATTAGTATGCGTTATAAGGTACTCAATATCAAAATACCTCTCGATTCGTATTGCTCATATCAAAATAACAACGTCATTTTAAGTTTTAAGGGTGTCCTCCATTACAGCTTCCCATAATCTCCTTTCTCCTTTTGGAAAGAAGATTAGTGTTCGTACTAATCACAAGATTTCAACTTACAAACTGCAAAGCGCCAAAAGTACAGCAATTTGATGACTTTAGTCAAAGCTAATAGTAACTCGCAACATGTATTCTAAATAACAAAACAACCAAAATGCTAAGAATTAGCTTCAAAGTTGCATTACTTGAGTTATCAAATATCAAGTTCAGCTAGTTATTATTTAATGAGTTATCACTCCGCTCACTCATTAGTTATCAAAACATATAACTCCAATTGATTACAAAGTATAGCCAGGAATCTAATCCTTTAGTTACCATTAGCATTGTAATGTCAACCGGGCCAGTAACAAATCCAAACTAGCCGGCTAGCGGGTTAGCATGAATAGTCACTCGATTGAGCCGTATCTCTGCAAGAGGTCGATCCCCAGGTCCTGTTGGAGTCTGCAATTCAAATCCAAACACCCCTTAATACAATTACCCCAAAAAGGAAACTGAACATGAATAACTATACTCAATATTGGCTTAGAAAAAGGAAGACACTAATGGACCAAGAAGTACAAACCTTTTCCATTAGGTCTAGAACCTCAAACCCATGAATTACTTTGCCAAACACTGTGTACAGTCCATTCAGATGCGGCTGCTTTGCGTAAGTTATGAAGAACTGGCTCCCATTAGTATTAGGTCCACTGTTTGCCATTGCTAGTATCCCCCTAGCATTGTGCTGTGACAGGGGAATAAAAATAAACAAACAAGCAATGAATTAGATTCTTTGATCTAAAACAAAGGTTCAAGTCTCAACAGTATTGCAATCAAGCTAAATATATGAATCTTATGCCTGAAATTAGAACTTTAAGCAATACTCGGGCAAATTGCTTGATAAAATTTCGAGTAAATCTTAAAATATGTCCTGATGATTCAAGTCCAGGTCCCCCTAGTCCTTTAGGAACTGAACAGAGATATTTACTTCAATTATAAGCAATAAACAGAACAACTACATGCTATACCAAATCTTCGCTTTGAAACCCTGAATCTTAAGCAGATTTTTCTAAAAATTTAGTGTCTTTAAAGCATATAAGTGCAACCACATCAATATAATATTTTTTGTTCTCCCCACTTTTGTAGTCGAATTGTATGTCAAGACAAAAATCATGAAGACATTTTATCCTTAATCGGACATTTCCCAAGATTTTGGAGCACACAAACAATAGAAGAAGAATTAATCAAAGCATAAAGATTATTTGTTAATGTTACCTTGAGGGACTCCCTGATCTCATCATTGAACTTCTTTCCCCATATACTAGTCCCTCCTTTGCCAGTACCTATTGGATCTCCCCCTTGTATCATAAAACCTTTAATATTTCTATGGAATACAGTCCCATCATAATAACCACTACCACATAGGGCCAAAAAGTTCTGCATTTGAATATATAAATCATCATCAATTCATAATCACTTTTCATTAACAAGGTCAGGGTAGGAACATAGTTTTTCCTTCTAAATAGTAATAATAATAAGCACCTCTAGATAGTTAGTATTGTTTGTATGAACAACACTGACTAAAACAATGTGATGCAGTGATGTCGTCGTAGGGTGAATAGAATGTCGTAAATCAAAATCACCGCGAGATACAAAATGTTGTCGTTTTGGAGAAGATGGCAACTAAACATGTCGTTTGGATGGAAAGTATGAGACTGACTAAGGGCTAGTGGTGAGAAACGTTGTCGTACGAGAAAATGAGTGTCGATAGAATATCTTTCTTGATTGTGAGCTAGATTGGAAAACGAATAGCTAGACAAGGCAACGAAGAGGACCAAATTCTCGGGAAGCAAACAGAAAAATAGAGAAGCGATGGAGGAGGAGTTGGTGCTGAGTACTGACCTCGGCTGTTTTAGGGACCTCGTCGCAGAAGATCTCGCACTTGATGTCACCCAGATTTGTATGCAACGTTACTGACTGCAAAACCCAATCATTTACTATTATTATTATTGTTGTTGTTGTTGTTATTATCAGTATAATTATTATTTTCAATAAGCAATATTTATTAAAAAAAAATTCAGAGAAGGTGAACTAAAAACCTAGAAAGGAGCACTGACCATTTGCGGAATACGGCTTCAGGGGACTGAGAGTTCTTTCGGGTTTGCTGGGCTTCGTGGAGTTTAGTAGCCTTCGTGGCTGTGGTGGTCCGGTGTGGGGCTCTGGTGTTCTCGTGCTTAAGTGAAGAATATTTATTGAGGCTTCTTATTTGTTCACAATCTCAGGTCCTTCTAGAAAGCTTTGCATTGTCGGTTCTACTCTCTGTTTTTGAGAGTATTAATGAGTTCAATAATCCTTCCCCAAAGCCCTTTTGCAAACTAACCTCCTCTTTATCAATTTTTTTTTATAAATAATATGGTGTGGAAAAACTCAAAATAGCCCAATTGAGTAAAATTGACCCATCTCAAGCAGCTCAGTCGAATCCAATCGGGTCAAGTTGAGTCTAATTCAATTGGCCTGTCGAATTCGACAAAGATTTTAGCTAAATCACAATTTTCTAATTGGAATTTGATTTCGATAAAATCTCTTTAATATATATATATATATATATATATATATATATAAAAAGAAAACACAACTTCTAAACAGGTTTTAACTTTCTCGAACAACAAATCTTCATTTAAAAAAATGGGATGATTTTAAAGTTTCTAGGCGAGGACATTTTTGAAAATATGAAAGTTCTATTACAAAACTAATTGTCGGTTTTAAAAGGTTATGAAACTAAATAAACTTATTTAGACCCATATAACTAAATGATCCTTCAAAAATGAGAAATATTTATTATCATATCTGTTAATGGCAACAAAATTATTTCTCACGTAGACATGAATCCGAACTTTGGGAAATCTTACGCCCTTAATAACAATTTTATAAAAGCTTGATTTACTAACTGCCCTTCCTAAAATGTATTTTATAATCAATTTGAAAAAAAAAAATCATAACCATATCACATGGGATAAGTTTGTCACAATCTAAAAAGTTTGAGGATATTATAAATCAACTTATTAACGGAGCAAATAGAGTAGCAATTTTGAGATTGTAATAATGATTGTAGTAATAATAACAGTAAAATAAAGTAGAGAGAGTAACAAAGGGATAGAGATACAAAAAAGGGACAATGGTCATATTAATTTTATCACATAGCTCTTTATCTATAAGAGTGAATTGCTACGACTTGGGTATATATATAATATTACTGAAATAACCTTGGAATAAAACCCCTCGTAGGCTCGCTTAAGTGTTCAAGTAATATCCACGCAACAATCCCTTACTAACATTAGAGGTTTTTTCCGTGTGTTCTTTTTGTTTTTCCTTTTTATCTGGTAGTGCAGCCCACAAAATTGAAACCATAAAGAAAGCTCTGCCCTTCGAATATTAGGACATGGACAATGGAAATGTTTTAGGTAAAATAACATATTTTTCAAGACAATTGTTTTCGGGGTAGTCACTCTATGTATCACCAACGTTCATTCTAGTTATGCCAAGTCATAGATATAATGATTACTCCTAAATATATATATATATATATATATATATATATATATATATCGTAAAACGTATTGAAATTGTCATTTCCGTCCAAATTAGTCCAAGAGCCGAAAAGAAGAAAGTGTCCACCATTGAAAACGATTCAAATTCAACTCTTGTGCATTTTATAGATTTTAAAGAAAACACACACACTCCTCCAAAATGATTCGGCACTCGCCAGAGTAAAAACTGCTAGTTACTCAATAATACTCAAATGCCTAAAAAAAAAAACCAAATAATGCTACACATGTAGACAAACTATCACGAAGAAATAACTTGAATAATATAACATTATATCATTTATTAATATTTAGTGTATAATTCACTCATTTTTTGCCATTTAAATTGATACATCATTTAAATTATTTTGTCAAAATAATTTGTTGTGATGTTTAGTATCCCCCCCCCAAAAAAAAAAAAAAGCGTATCGACAACCCAATGATACTCGAATGCCGCCACTTCTAATTGCTCTTGCAAAGGGCAGCATGTTAGCTGTCCTATGCTGCCCCTTAGTTTTTTCGACATTGCCTTATAAATGTAGAAGGAAAAAACAAAACAAAAACTTGGAACTAACAATTAGAAGTATAAATACTCGGTCTCAGCAGTCAGCAAATTGGACTACCCTACCCATCCTCAAGGATCTCTCTATGTACATGCATGCATGATGTACTGCAGTATTTGTAATTATATCTATGAAATGGAACTTTGCCAGCTAATGACACACTACAACAGGAGCAATTTATGTCACCAGCTAACCCACTTATGCTCATTGTGCTATTATTGACCTGAGCATTAACTGCTGCAGCAGCTATTCTCCTTTCGGCAGCAGCTGCTCTCTTTTCCCTCTCAGCAGCCTGTGCCCTTTTTTGTTCCTCCTGATAACAAACCCAAACAAACAATAAATAATGGATAGAAGAGGAAATAGAATTCAACCATTGTTATGGTGATAAAAATGGTGATAAAAGATCTGATAAATGAATACTCTTCAAAAGATTGATCGAACCTCTATGGAAATCCGTGAAACTGAAGTAGGTTGAGTATGTCCACTGACAGACGACGAAGAGGTTCCCCGATCTTGTGCAACTTTTAAGGCATTCTGGGAAGCAGCAGCTTCAGCCTGCAAATCAACATAGTAAAGTTGTTAAAGACTTAACTAAATACAAAAGACGATTGCCAGATACTTATGCCCATAAATGGGGATGAATATTGATTCCATTTAAAATTACAAATGGACATTAGTTAAAAACACATCTTAAATAAGTAAATCTAAATATAAATGATCACAAGTGAAATGAACCTGAGCCTTCTTTTCTTTTGCTTTACGTAGTTTCTTCAATTCTTTCGCTCTTGCTTTCCTTTTGGCGTCTTTTTCTGCCTGAAAAGTCAGAGAATGTGAGTCATCAGTTATTTGGGTTCAAAATATTACAAAATCATTAATCGTAATAATCAAATCAGCAACAAAAAGAGTCTAGTAGTTCATCAAATAAAACAATCAAAACAGTAAGAGAATGACTGCTCACAACTAATGACTGAGCTATAACAAAGAAACTTGGAGGGTACAAACCAGGTCTTAACTCCAACAGCAACACTTCAACTCACATACTGTGTTGCTGTTGGAACTAGCTAATGTAAATGTGGTACCAATTGACAAAAGGAAACCACTATAACTACAAAAATAGGACAAATGACATGTTTACCTTCCAACTCTTTAGTTTCCTGTGAATCCATATTTTGTTACAACATCTTGCAATTTTTGTTTCTTTATTTTTCAACCTCTTGCAATTTTTGTTTCTTTATTTTTCAAAACAAAACATAAATAGTGGGTAGGGATGACAGGACTTGAAACCGTGAGATTTTGTACTAAAACTTCATATTTTCTGCATATGGTTTTCAAAATTATAAGATTTTTCCATTATAATTAATTCTTCATAATGAGATAAGAACAAGAACAGGCACACAAGCCACATATTCTACCGAGGAAAAATATATATATATATATATATATACCCGAAGGAGAAACTTTATCCTAAGTCATGCGAAAAACTCTTAGGAAAAACTCATAGACTCTAGAGAACATCTTAAATTTAGACAAGGCTTCAAGCTGTCTCCAAAAATCAACAGACAATCTTAATCAATCGGCAACAATATTCAAAAGTTACCTGTTTGGTTGCTTGAGATTCCTCCATCTCTTTTGTCAAAGCACTGGGTACCTTAGCAGCATGCCAATCCCACTTATCGAGGTTCAAGGCCATGAATCGTCTGAAAGTATTTCTTACCTCTTTCTCACTTGCTAGCATATATGGAGTCCGGCCCCTATCATCTTTGACACACGGATCCAAACCCTGCTCTAAGAGTTCCAAAACCTTCTGGGCGTTGCTAGACTGCACTGCTTCATGCAAAGGTGTAGACGAATGTATATCTTCGCTTTCATTCTCACTTGATATAGATGCTTCCTCAGGATTTTGATTAATTGGGCATGCTTCAGTATGGTCCCTACAACCAGAATTGTCAACTACGACCTCTTTGCACGATGTTAGGCCGCCATTGTCCACAGTACCTTCACTAAACTGCGAGTCACTTTTGGTATTTGAAGGAATCTCCTTCTCATCTACTTCGTTAGCCACTTGGGTCAACTGATCATATAAACGTCGAGCCTCCTTGAATGTAGGTCTCCGAACAGTCAATGGAACATTTCGGACAGCACAAAGTTGAGTACTAAAGTATGGCTTCTCCCCATTGAAAAGCAGCTGATGGTTATTAGAAGGAGCATATATGAAAACACAGGAGGAAGCATCAAAATAAGGCTTCCAAGCAGCAAGTAGTTCTTGAATTTCCTAAAAAATGTATGACATGTAAATCAGTCAACTTAAACAAGATTAGGCCTAAAATAGTTTACAAATTTCAATAAACAAGGCAACATTAGTTTCTCCATGAACACAAATGTGATGCATTCTAGCATCCCTTATAATAAACCCATAAAAAAACCAAATGAAAAACTCAAGGCCGCTGTAAAAACAAAATGGAAATGATTCTCATACGTCAGTAACAACAAATCAAAGCCTTGAATACCTTTTTCAAAGCAAGTTCATTATATCGCCGAAGGGAGGCTCCAGCAGAATGTGCAGCCCTGCCACTTGCATCTTTTGACGACTGTTTCTTCCCAGCCTTAGCTCTCACAACATATCTAAATGAACAAGAAAATCACTCAATGAGGTCCAAAATAAACTGCCAAAGCACTTGTCATACCCTTCAAATACTAAATTATGACAACGACTGCCGGTCCATATTCAGAGTCCTAATATGCTCAAACAGACCTCACAGTGCCTGTTATAGCAAATAACTATTTAGAAGAATCAAGACCCAAGGACAAACTAATGTAACCAAAGATAGAAAAATTAACCTACCTGTGGAATGTTTTGTGAGCCACTACCAAGTTACCATCAAAGACACAACCAGCAAAGTGCCCACCACTAGCCAGCAACACAATCCTGAAATGGGTTTTGTCTCTTGGCTCGCAAACCACATTTTTCAGTCTCTCTATTACATCCTTCTCCTTCAGACCATTATCCAAACATCCAGCTTTATCATTCTCAAACAAAATATCGTCAGACTCATTCATGACCAAACTCTTCCACACCGAGACTCGCTCGCCCGTTCGACGACGTATAAACAACTTCTTCTTAAAATTCTCATCAAAAGCTTTCCCAGGATAAAGTTCCTTTTCAGTCTCGTCCTCCGACCCGGATATACTAGATACGTCATAGTCTTTGAAAGACTCGGTTGTCAACTCATCAAAATCATCCTCTTTCACAGTGTTCTTTCCTGCTAGGCTCAGCTTAACCTATCATTATTATTATTATTATTATTATTATTACTACATATATATAGCCAATATAATTATAGAGAAAATTTTGTTTCTTAATTCCGGAAAATTAGTTAAACGACAAAAGGGTTTGAATTATGCTGAACACACCGAGTAATGTTTGAATTTTTTAGAAAAATTCTGAAAAAATAGAGCTCTGGAAAATTAAGAACTATCGAAAAGAGTTAGAATTATTACATTGAATCGGTGAATATCCGATTTGAAGTGCGAACGCTGGTCCTTGAGGGAGTCGAACTCGGCTTTGCAGGTATTGCAAGTCCACCTGTGTGATGATACGGCGGCGTTTTGAGGGCGATTCTCCTCCTCCTCGGCTTGAGACTCAGCCTTGTCAAGGGTTCCGGGAGCGGAGTTGGCGGAGGTCTCGGTGGTTGAAGGAGGAGGGAACGAGTGTGGAGAAGGAAGAAGGATACAGGAATCGAAGAAGTTCTCTGGCACTTCGAATATAGAACGGTGCCGTTTCTCAGGCGAGACGGTGGTGGAAGCCGAAGCAGGCTCAGGCTCCGTCGCCATTTTTGAGATTTTGATGCTTAAAGTTCCCCCCGATCCTTGAGAATTGCACTCTCCTTTTAGGACTTTTGACATATTGGAACGACGTCGCTTGCGTTTCCTAGGTTTCTTTTTTTTGTTTTTTTGTTTTTTTTTTTTTTTTGGTAGCATTATTTTTTCTTCAGTGCTGAATAATGAACTTTCAAGTTTTGCAAAACTATTACTATAAAATTAGAGGAAATTACATCTTATACGGCTTTTTGTGATTTTGTTGTAACAATACTGTGTACGGGCTGTTAACATTTGAAAAATACGCTACAACCTAACGTGATGTATTCGACTATTTTATTATTTTTCTTTTTTGATTATTTTGTATTTTCAAAGGTAGTTATTTGTCCTTTTTTGTGTTTAAATTTTTTAACAATATAAATATTCTTTTGTCTTTTTCTTTTTAAAATAATACTTTTGACCCACAAGTTTTAAATAGTGTGCAAAATGTAGTAGTTGTGAGTATGTATTTTGGTTATTGTGCTCTCTTTTTTATTTTTATTTTTTTGTATAATCCTAAAGTTTCCTATTGATGTTTGGTTACATACAAAGAGTATCCAATTTTACATTTAAAAATTTAATTACGAATATAACTAAATTTATGTTATTCTGAGTATGTATCTAAATTATCAAGTTATTGTGGGTCTTATTTAGTCCAATATAGATTTTTTTTTTTTTTTCGTTTATCGACAATCATTTACTTAGATACTGTCATTCACTTTTTTGATACCGTCAATCCCCATCACCTATTTAAAAACTATTAGATATCTATTTAAAAAATTATAAAATTATTAAAAGAATGTGTGGTAAATTAAAAGTTTTAGTTTTGAAATTTAAAAACAAGTACAACAGTAAAATAAGAAATTTAATTTAGAGCAAAAAATATAAAAATTATTGACCATCAACTACTTAATTACGTTGGTCAACCACTTGGATACTGATCACTCACTTAAAAAAATAGAAAATTATTTCAAGAATATGTGGTAATTAAAATTTTTATTTTTATTGAAATCTAAAAGTAAGCACATCAATAAAATAAAAAAATTAATTTTAGAGCAAAAAAAGTCAAATTATTATTTATCAACCATTTCTTTATTGAATATCATTTGGTTATCACTGGTCACTTACTTTGATAACCGATAGTCTTCAATTATGATGCCATCTGTTATCCACCTAGATACTAATGATATCCAATTATGATACTATTATTCACTTGAATACCTATAATCTCTAATTGTGATACCATTATTCACCCATTTAGTTATTGACGATTAAACAGTCTATTACAAAATGTCACTTTGTTATTAACGGTCATCTATTTGGATATTATTAATCACCTATTTGGTTACCAAATGCCACTTATTGGGTTATTTATGACAACCAAAAAATGATTGGAATTGAGTATTCCATAAGAGAGAGAAATAAAAAGTAACTAGAAAATAAAAATCAAAATAGTTACTTTAGGTATTTTATCATGTCACTACTTCCCATGTTACTTATGGTATCCAAAGTTGAAATGAAAAACTGGGCTTGATATTTCAAAAATAAAAATTGAAAAAGAAAACAAAAAGTTATGAGATTAGCATAATTATTTGGTATCTGAGAATTAGAAGGAATGTTGGTACTTCTTATTGTAAAATTTATCTTAATCATTCTTGTAGATACCATAGGTATTACTATTGGATACACATGGTATCTACGAATTAGAAGAAATGTTGGATGTTTCTTGTTGGAAAAATTACTGTCAGTACCATAATTATCCTTGTAGGTACTATAGGTATCTTACAAGGATACCTATAGTTTCTGGGTAAATTAAAGGAAATAAAAGTTATTGTTAGTATCCTACTATGTCACTTATAATATCCAAAGATGTAGAATAGAAATCAGGAGTCCTTTATTTCTATTAAAAAATAATAAAAAATTATTATAGGTATCTTAATATATTACCTATGATTTTCGATATAGTTTTTAGTAAATAGGTAGAGAGTTGAGTGTTTCATTAAAAATAAAAAATAAAAACAGGAGATTTTATAATAAATATCCTACTATAATACGCATCAAAATTATTCAAAAAAAAACATATAAGGTATTTAGAAAAATTGAGAATATAGTTTATGAGGTCAACTTTGATAATATAATGGATGCTCGCTATTGTAAATTTATCATAAGTATCTTTGTAGCTACCATAGGTATCATTGTAGAATACCAATTGTATCTATGAATTAGAAGAGGTACTATAAGTATCATCATTAGATACCAACTGTATCTACAAATTCGAATGGATGTTGGATGTTCTTTATTGTAAAATTTATTGTAGATATTATAAGTATCTTTGTAGGTACTTCAGATATCTTACAAAGAAATCTATGATTTTTTAGTAAATTAGGGAGAAATAAAAGTTACTGTAGCTATTCTGCTATGTTATCTATATTATTATAGGTATCCTACTATATTACCTATATTATCTAAGATATAGAATGGAGTTGGGACTCGGAAGTTCTTTATTTCTAAGAAAAAAAAAAGATTACAATTAGTTTCCTAATATGTTACCTATAGTTTTTAGTAAATAGATAAGAAGTTGGAGGTTTTTTATTTAAAAAATAATAATAAAATAAAAATATGATTTTATTATAATCATACCATGTTGCTAAACAGTTGAAGGTATTCAAAAAATTAAGAGTATAGTTTAAAAGATTATCTTTGGTATCGTAGCAATTTATTCATAATATTGGTCTAGTGAGTTAGAATAGGAATTTTGAGTACTTCTTATTGGGAAAAAAAATTACCATAAGTAATATAACAAGACTTGATGTTCCTTATTGCTAATAAAACAAAACATACTTGTAATGGGAGTTTTGGACACTTCTTATTAGAGAAAAAAATAATTACCATAAGTAATATACTAAGATACTTATGGAAACAGACTTATATTCTTTATTGCTTAAAATAACATGCTTACTAATCAATTTATTAAAAAACTTTCTACATATGTCAATGTAAAAACTTATCAAAATATGTGATAGTGCAATTAAAAATTCATAGTTGTTAAAATAGAAAGTTAAACTGAGAACAAAATAATCAAATATTGGGCAAATAAATATCTAAAAAATTAATAAACAAATAAATAGGCATTTTTTAGACAAAGAAAAAGAAGATAATTTAAAATGGTTGAAAGAAATGTCAAACCTCTTTTTTTAATTTTCCTTTTGTTTTCTTTTTTCTTTTTAAAACTTTTAAATATACCAAAAGATGACAAAAAAAAAGGGCTACTTAAGGATCTGATGTGCTGACACACGCCTAAGTGCTTTTAGGCTATGTTTAGTAGCAAGGAAAAAGTTTGAAAGAAAAGCAGAGGAAAACTAAAAAATTAGGTTATTTGGTAGGAGGAAAAATGGAAGGAAGAGAAAAGTAGAAGGAAAAAAATAATGGGCCCTACAAAAATATTTTTTTCCCCAAAAAATAGAGAGAAAAGGAGAAGGATTTTTTTTTTTTAACATGTAAAAGTGAATTACTAAAATAACCTTATACATTAATTTTAAAATTTTAATAAAAAGAATAAAACAGTCATTTTAAAATATATTAGTTTTCTTCCCTTTCTACATACCAAATAATAATAAAGAAAAGATAATTTCCTTTCCATCCTACATATTTTCTTTCCCTCTTAATTTTTCCTTCCCTCGTACTTTCTTTATTCTCTACCAAATATAGCCTTAGTCTCTTCCTTTTTTTTTTAAAAAAAAAATATATATATATATATAGGTTGCCAATCCAATAGGTTTTTTTTTTTACCTATGGGTAGGTATTTTTTTTTTAGCCGTGTGATCCCCATCTAATGGTGATCCAATGGCTATAATGAAATGCATGAAAAGACGTGCATCATTAATGCTCTTTCTCTCTCTTACTTTTTACAATAAAAAAATATGCATGCTAAATTTTCATTGGCTAAATTGATACCTATGTATAGATAAAAAAAAATACCTACTGGATTAGTGCCCATATATATATATATATATATGCTGACACATGTGGTATTGTTGTTGTTCGTATTTGCAAGTGTCAGGCTGTATTTTTGCAAACCTATAATGTCCAAAGTCGTATTTTCATAAGATTTTACACTTTATTGTATTTTTTAGAAAGTATATGTAGCTTTCTGTATTTGTATAGAAATCCCATCAAATTATTGAGTTTTTTTAGTTTTTTATTTAATTTTATTTATTTGAAGGTAATAAACTATTATGATTAATTCTTTGATTAGTCATTAATTTATAAGTTGAATTTCATTTTTTCTCTTTAAACTTTAAATCTTCTCATTTGTTCAATAAGTTTTTAAAGTGTTCTTTTCTAGTCCTTTTAATATTTTCAACTAAAACTTTAATGGCAAGAAACTAAAATGATTTTTTTATTCAAAATTTGTAGACTAATATTAAACTGAGAAAATACCATATAATGACCTTATATTTTATCCCATTTTTTAATAAAACGCTCGTGTTTTAAGAAATATAAGTAAACTCATTTATATTAACTTTTTATTAATACCTTATAATTTGATTATTTTTGAAATCTAACCTTCTTATGTAAACTAAATTAGGAAAGATAAAAAAAAAAAAAAGACAAAACTATCTGTAGTATACGACAAATTAAGTTTATATCATATTTTTACATTGTGTTTATATACATAAATAGTTATTTGTAAACTATTGTAATACTTATAGTGTCATTTGAAAAATACAAATATTATTCAGAAGATAGTGTAGACGATTTTTAAATATATTTTAAATCTAAAACTACCTTAAAGGATAATTTTGTTATTTTTATTAATTTTCTTGATTTTGATTATGTGAAAAAGGTTGAATTTCAACAATAGTCAAAATTTTAGGAAAATAGAGAAAAATAAATAACAAAGAGAGTCGTAATTTATACAACAGTTCTATATGTAAAACATAAATTTAAACTTCTTCACTAAAAACGACTCTTCTTGTAAATTAGGAATAAATATAAAATGATGTGGAATAAATTAAGTAAATATCACTTTTTTTTTACTTCATTAATTAAATTTACCATCATACCACTTTTTAAAATAAATTCTTAAGAAATTCTTGACAGATTCTTGATGTCAGTGGTAATCTTGATAAATTCTTGATAAATTCTTGAAGTATTCTTGACTAATTTCCTCTTAAAAGTGATATAATCTAATAATAGTGGTAAATTTAGTTAAACATTTGAAAAAAAAAAGTGATAATTATTTACTTAACCCCATGATATGAAGGGTGGAAACTACGAATGGAATGTAAACTAATATATATTACTGAAAATTAAGAATAAATTAGGTGAATACCATATTTTTTCCTCATTAATTAAACGTATCACTTTTTAAAATTGAATTCTTGATGAATTTTGACGATCTTGATGGATTCTTGATAGATTCTTGATGTCGGTAGTAATCTCGACAGATTCTTAATGGATTCTTAATAGATTCTTGATAAATTCTTAACAAATTCTTGACTAATTCTATCCCAAAAATGGTAGAATCTAATAATGATGGTAAATTTAGTTAAGCATTTGAAAAAAGTGATAATTGTCTACTTAACCTGAAAATTAAAGGGTTTTAGATAATTATACCTATATTTTCAAAAATAATATCAAAAATAGGACCTTCAGGAAATAATCATTTTTACGTACAATTTTTAGTGATATTTTTCTAAATACTTCAACTAGAAGTTAGTATCTAAAAATTGTTATTTCTAGTTATTACAAAAAACTAATTTGGTTTCTTTATTATATATTAATTAATGGTTTCCAATAGTCAACTTAGTAATTGAAACCAATAATTTGATTACTAGAAATTGAGAAATCAAATTTGTTTTCAGCACTAAGTAAAAAAATCAATGATAATAAGTTAAAGAAACTACTTGTTTATCATAGAAACTAAATAATCAGAATCATAAAAACCAATTTGGTTATCAGATACTAAGAAACTAATTTGGTTACTAAATACTAAAAAACTAATTTAGTTACTTGAAATAATTTGGTTATTGAAAATTGAGAAACCAAATTGGTTTTTAGCAAATAACTAGAGAAACCAATGAAGATAAATAAAGAAACTATATGTTTATCAAAGAAACCAATAAACATAATCGGATAAACTAATTTTATTTATCAGAAACTGAAAAACTAATTTAGTTTTTTCAATAACGAGACAGCTTCTTTCAAAATTCTATGCATGCCGAAAGTACCAAAAGTTGAAAAATCCCAGATGGGCCAATTTTTTTGAAAAATCCCGGATTGATTTAGTAAAAATATAATTTTTTTAAAAAAATTAGAAAATAACACTTTTAATAAATATTTAGAAAAAATACTATTTTTCTTCAAAAATAGTATTTTCCAATGATACTTGAAATAACTAGTTGGATTAATTGGGATAACCAATCTTGTTACTTAAGGAATCGGTCAAGTTACCTCATCAATTAATAAAACATGATATTTTTCTAATACTTTTAAAAGTGGAGTTTTTCTAATTAAAATTAGAGATTTTTAAATTTTTTCTAAAAAATTACCATAAAAAATCAAATTTCATCATAACCAGATAATTCAAATTTGAGAAACCAACTTATAGCTAAATATTTAGAAAAATATCACCAAAAATCGTATGAAAAAATAATTATTTTCTAAAAATCATATTTCTGGTATTGTTTTTTAAAAAGTAATGGAGAGTGTCCTTTTCTCAAAATTAAATAAACAGTCCAACATGAAAAACATTAACAAGCACTAGAAACACAGCACACGAGATAAATGGGTTTAGCAACTGTATATCTCAAAATTGCTTTTACATATTTAATTGAGATATTGACGGGACCATAGACTGGAAAAGCGGATTTAGAGCTAATAGAATTGTGGAAAACCTTTGGGCCTTGATTGAACATAAAATTAAGTATAAAAGAAGACAATGTAGTAGATGACAGCTATCTTAAGCACGTAGCGAGGAACATGGCTACGATATTATAGTAAAACCGTAGTTTGATGAGGCCATTGGCATGTCTATTAAACGACGATGTAAGCGGGGTAAATGAGGTATTTACTAAAATATGGGAAATGTGTAGGATCTACTCAAATTTGGACGGAAAATAACGAGAATACTCCCATCTTCGACATCCTAAGAAATTTGATTATCTATAAATATTCTCTCCTTTTTATTACTAAAATTGTAAAATATAATTTTACTCCTAAAAATCTATCTACTTTAATATATATTATATATATATATATACATGGCACCAATCTAGTAGATAATTTTTTTTTACCTATTTGTAGGTATTATTTTGCTTAAGTAAAATTCATTATATACGTCTTTTTATAGTAAAAATTTAAGAGAAAAAACATTAAATAATATGCTTTTATTTTTTTTCCTTACTAAAATCATGATAATTTTTAGATTATAATACAATGGCTAAAAAAAATACATATAAATAAGTAAAAGAAATACCTATTAGATTGGGAACCATATATATATATATTTCAAAAGAATAGTTCATTAAATTTAATGCATTGTATTAATTGTTTTAGGTCAAGTAAACACATGAATAGTTTTCCTTCTCCATTAGTTTTAAGTAAACAATATATTACAAATAATATTTCTCACATTGCTTTATTTTATTCTCATTCATTTCTTCGTTTATTTATTCTGATTACAACTATAGCAAAATAAGCATCACGAGAAAGAAACTTATGGATCTCATAGAGCATTTTTAAGAAGAGGAGGGAGGGGAAGAGAGTAGCGTTGTCTTGAATTACTAGATTGCTATGGCTTCATTTCAAGAGAAATAGGAGTGCAAATTATCCACTTTAATTAGATAATTGACTAATTTAATTCAATCCAACTCAAAATATGAAATATCCAATTATAATTGGATCTGATATATACGTTTTTTAAATGATTGAATGGATATAATTGGATATAAATGAAAAGAAATAACTTTTGCTTAAAAACCTTGTCGACCATGGGAAAGAAGCAAAGTTTTCACATGTTTATATAGGCTGACCAAAAATGTAATTATAAGCTTGTATAACATAGAGGTTTTCTCATGCATAGTGATTGTAAATCACAAGCCTAATAAGCTTTTTTAAAAAAAAAAAATAAAAGCAAACAAAAAACTATAGAAATTGGCAAAAACCTATGTTTTATTACCCCTTGAATTTCATAAAAAGAGGCACCTATCCTCTCATTCCTCGTACAATCAAAAACTCTTCTTTGTATTTCTCTAAAATTCTCTCCAGTTCTTTAGCTATAGTTTTTTTAATTCTGGTGCTTTGTCAATTCTGTTGTGCAGCAGAAGCACAACTACTTCAAATGTTTATCTTTAATACTGAGACAATATTAAATATAAACTAGCAACTAGCTACTGAAATTAACGAAAGTAAAAAATATTAAATGCAAAAATAAAAGATAACACAAAATTTAACGAGGTTCAACAAATTACTTACATCTCGCTGATCACTTCACTAACTTTAAGAAGAGAAAATACAAAATCTGGACTATAATGTAAAAATCTAGAAACAAATAAGAAAAAAAGGGATAAAAACAAAATTATGGAGGTCCTTAAGAATAAAAGTCTTCACCAATAGAAAACTAATTTTAAAATGATTAAAACTAATTACAGAACACTTTATTTATAGTCAATATATATCCCAAATATGCATACACAAGCGATGTGAGACAAAGTGCAAAATAATTACAAAAACTAACAAGCCAAATTCTAACAATCTCTACATTAGTGAGTTAGCAAATTCCACCCAAATTTTCCAATTTCCCGTATCCTCTATCTATTACAACAACACCACTTTATGCGCCAAAAAGCGCCATCAAATGTTTAGGATGTTGATCAAATCCAAATAATGATGAGCTTGATCGATGTCACCACCTTGGTCATCATATCTATAGGATTTTCAACAGTCTCAATTTTCTGAAGCAGTATCTTTTTTTTATCAATAATCTCCCGCACAAAGTGATGTCGGATGTCAGTATGCTTCGTATGTACATGGTATACTGAATTCTTTCCTAAGTAAATGACACTTTGACTATCCTAATAAATACAGATATGCTCTTGAATAACTCCTAGCTCTTGCAGTAATCCTTGTAACCAACTAGCTTCCTTTATAGCCTTTCTAACTGCTATGTACTCTGCCTCTATAGTAGATAAAGTAACTGTAGACTGTAAAGTAGACTTCTAACTGATTGGTGCTCTTGCAAATATGAATACATATCCAATAGTTGAACAACGTTTATCCAAATCACCAGCATAATCAGAACAACATAACCAACTATATACTGATCAAGTCTATTATCCCACTCAAAAATCAAACCAACATCTACAGTCTTCAATAAGTACTGCAAAATCTACTTTATCCAGATTATGTATATACCTGCTCACAACTCCAACTGTATGTGAAATGCCAGGTCTCATATATACCATGGCATGTATCAAGCTACCAACCGCATTTGAGTATGGAACTTGTGGTATGTACTCTCGCTTTGCATCTGTACTCGGAGATAAAGATACATTAAGCTTGAAATGAGGAGCAAGCAGTGTACTAACATGTTTTGATTGTTCAGACATAACAAAACCCTATAATACTTTATTCAGATATTGTTTCTGAGTCAAACTAACCTTGCTTCTCTCTTTATCTCTACTAATCTTCATACCGAGAATCTTCTTTGCTTCATCGAGATCCTTCATCTCAAACTCTTGATCAACTGAGCCTTCAACTTCTCAATTTCTTCTTGATTTTTTGAATCTATTAACATATCATCAATATACAAGAGTAGATAAATAAAAGACCCACTTCGGAGCTTGTGAAAGTATACACAACTATCGAACTTGCTTTTTATATATATCTGACCCATCATAAACTGATCAAATCACTTGTACCACTGCCTTGGCAATTATTTCAATCTATAAAGCGATCTTTTCAGTTTGTAATCCCAATTTTCTTTTCCAAAAACCTTGAATCTTTTTGCCTGAGACGTATAGATTTTCTCTTCTAAATCACCGTGTAGAAATACAGTTTTCACATCTCACTAAACTAGATCAAGATTCAACTGTGCTACTAAGGTTAATAAAATTCTAATGGAGGAATGTTTAACAATTGGAGAAAATACCTCATTATAATCAATTCCTTCTAACTAAGCATAACCTTTTGCTACCAATCTTGCTTTGAAGCGAACATTATTTTTATCGAGAAATCTTTCTTTCTTTGTATGTACCCATTTGCACCCAGTTTTCTTGTTCTTCGGTAGTTGAGCTAGCTCCCAGTTTCATTCTTCTGAAGAGCCTGCAATTCTTCCTTTTTTGCTTTTTCCCACTATTCAGTAGTTGAACTTTTGACTGTATCTTTGTATGTGGAAGGAATATCATCATCTATAATGGGAAGTGCATAGGTCACCACATCAACAAATTGAGCAGGTTTACGAATTTCACGTCTTAGCCTATTATATACAATTGATTCTTGTTATTGTTGAGGCTCTTAGATCGGAACCTTTTCTGCCAATTGAGTGTCACCACTATTTTCAACAACATTAGTTAGGACTATTGTTATCATTTTTTCAAACTCAACGTACTGCTGACTAGGCTCCACCTACTGTGAAATACTACTGGTCTTCTCTTGGTCTTCTGTTACTTTCTTCAACATGGCAGACTCATCAAAAGTAACATCCTTGCTAAACAAAATCTTCTTCGAACTTAGACATAAAAGTTAGTATCCTTTTATACCTAAGCTGATACACATAAATACTACTTTCTTGACTCTCAGATCTAACTTAGATTCTTTCACATGAGAATAGGCCATGGAACCAAAGACATGTAAAGAATCGTAATTACTAGTAGTTTTTTCAGATCATAACTCAAGAGGGGTTTTGCCTCTAATTGCAGTCGATGGTAAAAAATTAATGAGATGACACATATACGTAATTGCCTTAGCCTAAAAAGCTTTACCTAACCTAGCTTTAGACAATATATACTGAATCTTCTCCAGCAAAGTCTAACTTATGCGTCTTGCTACCCCATTCTATTGTGATGTTTTTCAGACTGTAAAGTGGCGCGCAATACTTTAAGACTGACAAACTCCCAAAAATGGATCACTCCTATATTCTCTATCGTTATCTGATCGAAATATTTTGATCTTTCTACCCGTCTCAGTCTCAATCATCTTTTTTCATCTAAGAAAAACTTTAAGTACGTCATCCTTAGTCTTCATTACATACCCCAAACTCTTTTAGAAAAGTTGTCGACAAAAGTAACAAACCAGTGCATACCTCTTAAAAAAGCTGTCTTGGTAGGTCTCCATATATCTGAATGAATATAATCAAGAATACCCTCAATATTATGAATTGTTGTGCTGAACTTCACTCTTGTCTATTTTCCTAGAATACAGTATTTATGAAAGTCTAACTTGCAAGTCTTCACTCCATTTAGTAAGCCTTGCTTCACTAAACTAAAGAAAACTTTTTTCTTTGCATGTCCCAAACATATATACCATAACCTGGTGATTTTTGAAGCTTCATCATCCTCAAAAACTGCAGCAATTGATCTAATAATTGTATTACCATTGTAGTAATATAAGTTATTTCTTCTTATACCTTTCATTACTACCAAAGAGTCTAAAGTGGCTTTTAAAATTCCATCTCGTATAGACATAATGAAACCTTTAGATTCTAAAGCTCCCAAAGAGATGATATTCTTCTTCAATTTTGGTATATACCAAACATCTATTAGAACTCTAGTCGATCTATCATGATTCTTCAATCAAATTGAACCTACCTTAGTTGTTTTACACGATTTATCATTACCAATATGAACAACTCCACTATTTAGCTATTCAAAGTTGAAGAACAGCTCCTTGTGAGGACATATCAGATAATTACAACTCGAATCTAAAATTCACTTGTCATGTTAAGACATCAATGACTAACTAACTAGAACAAAATCTGACTCATTATCTTCAACTTCAACTATATATGCATCAGAAGTAACTTTGCCCTTACCTTTATTCTGTAACTTCAGATAATCTTTCTTCTAATGCCCTTTTTCATGATAAAAGGTACATTCATCCTTACCAGGTCTTCTCTTTGAACGAGATCTACTATTTTTCTCCTACTTATGACTTTGACTACGTCCTCTTGATGTAAGCGCTTTTGCTGGCACGTCTCTATTTTCTTTCTGATCTTTCTTTCGAATCTCATAATTATATAATGCAGTACTTACTTCATTGAAGGTAATTTTTCCTTCCCATAAAGCAACGTAATATAAAGATGATCTAACTCATCAGGTAGGGACCCAATTAACAACATTGCTTTATCCTCATCTTTGAAGGTTTCATCTAAATTCAACAAATTTACAATCAACTGGTTAAAAGTATCAATATGGTCACCAATAGTTGTACCAGACTTCAACTGGAGGCGGAAAAGTCTCTTCTTCAAGTATAGTCAGTTCTCATTGCTCTTCTTCATATACTTATTTTCAATTGCCTTACACAGCTTACTTACAGACATCTCCCTCATAAATGGATACTTCTATTCACTACAAAGACATGAGCGGATCATACTACAAGCTTGACGATCGATCCTTTCATATTCTTTATCATCCATTTTTTCCAGTTTAGTCTTCTTCAAAGCAATATCTTGAACAAGTTATTTCGGCCATAAAATTTCTACACATCAATTTTTGAACCAGTCATAGTCTTCATCTTTGCCTGCGTTAATGAAGATTCTGACATTTCTGCTAATATTTCAAATAGCTACTAAACAAAGCCTAGAGTGAACCTGCTGCTTTGATATCACTTATTGTGCAGCAGAAGCACAACTACTCCAAATATTTATATTTAATACTAAGACAATATTAAATATAAACTACCAACTAGCTATTGAAATTAACGAAAGTGGAAAATACGCAGAAAATATTAAACATAATAACAAAGGAGAACACAAAGATTTGGCAAATTACCTACGTCCTGTAATGCAAAATCCTAGAAACAAATGAGAAAAGGGATAAAAACAAACTATGGAGGTCCATCTTTATTAATAAAGAACTAATTTTGAGATGATTAAAATTAATTACGGAAGGCTTTATTTATAACCAACTGTATACCCCAAATATTCATACACAAACGATGTGAGACAAAGTGTAAAACAATTACAAAAGCTAACAAGCCAAATTCTAACAAGTTATAGTTCTTCGAGTATCTTAGATTACTTTTTGGAGTTAAAAAATTAAACCTCAACAAATAAATAAATAAAAATTATGGTCTATTAAAAGTTACGGAAAATGCTCGTAACAACTATGGTTATTAGCAAAAACATTCTGGTACCAAACATGTTTCATGGGGTAAAAAAAATTAGTAATTGTTGGACTATTTTTCCAACTGTCCGTGCGTGCCATCATTGCTTCTAGATATACTCTATCTTAAGCACCAGAATCAAATGTTAGTAGCTGTCAACTGCAAGACACTATGATAGTTAAGTTAGTAGAAGATGCAGAAGATACGACGATCTCAAATGTAAAGTATTGTATTTACAGTAAAAGAAAGAATTCTCGAATGTAAAGTATTTGTATTTATAGTAAAAGAAAGAATCAGTGTTAAGTAGTCACTGATCTCCACATGTCTATCTCACAGAGGTTCCTCCTTGTAGACAATTGAAAGACATCATTCAGATCAGATAATGGTAGCAGGTTTTGCAAGTTCTATGATTAAGCAATCGCTTCCTCGGGACCATTAACACTTGAAATCCTTTTTAATTCTCATACCCGCCCGGTACTCTTTAGATCACAATCACATATAAGGTTCGACAGCTACTCGGCGTGTAAAGCTTTTTGGGTCCACACATATAGCTGGTCCTGGTCTGATAACATTGTAAACCTCACAGACCCCCCTGACTTTCATCTCCTTGTCTTGAGATACATTCTGAGGAGTTTGGAAAGGCCATTTGGGTCTGTTTAACAGATCCTCATGTCATCCAGGTCTTTGTAAGACCTTCGTGCTTATCATATGTTTTCCTTTTGACCTCATATGAACCAAACACACTGTTTCAATAACTATAATTAATATGTGAGTTTAACACCATCAGACAGGCAGTTAATGACGAGTGATTAATATTGCTAATCATGCGCTTAACTATTTCTTTTTCCTTAATTGAAGCCACATGTTGCCCATTAAATGAGGAATTATAATGGGTCCCAAAGTAACCACTATGTGTAATGATAGAAAAACGTTTCTGATAAATGCTATGATTAATAGCATAAATGCTTTGGACATTTTTGTTCTCCCTGGATTCTATAAAAGGATGCACCTTTCTTCTCATTCTTCGTACAATCAGAAGCTCTTATCTCTAGTTCTCTAGCTCCTTTTTTTGGTCTAGTGCTTTGTCTAGTTCTAGTTCTTTGGGTATATTAATAGAGTTCAGACCAGTTTACATACTGGAGTAATTTTGTGGTACAACAAACATTATAATCCACCATTATATTCTAAAAATGGACGTCTGATACCTCAAATACCGAATAAAAAGGAGACAAATCTATTTTAAGGATAATGTGTGATTTATAGGCCTCAATTCTTCCTTATGGTTTGCCTTTCTTTGTTTTCACTTATTTTCCAATTTTGATTATATTGTTAATTATACAATGGTTTATATTGTTAATAATATTACTTTGTTCATATATTTGTTATCTTGCTTACACCTACATTTTTGGTTTCTTAGTTTCTATTTGTTCGTTTACTTATTCTTATATTTTGCTTAACATATTAACTGATCAAATTAATATATGAATGTACACATAAAAAAATAATATTGAAGTTATATAGTTTTATTACGTATTATGTTTTCTATTGAATTAGCACCAAAATTCACCATCCACCATACATGTCACTAGACCATATACTCGCTGTTGTGCGAACTCTAATAAAGGAAAAATAGCAACCTATCATTAATTGGGAGATCGAAACAGAAATAATCTCCAGGAGACCCAGCCTGCAAACCATGCAATTAATGTGCGATCTTAAAAGGAAACATCTAGAAGAATATCACAAGATCGGGCAACTGACTTTAAGATGCGTGATCAGTAAGAAATAAGGATCAATATTCGACATTAGGAGTATTTACCGGTGAATAATCACCTAAATTATAATTCTATTGTACAGTTATCTGATCTCACAATTGGTAAATCTGAGTCTCTCATTTATATAAAATAGCTCAGTCTTATAATTTACACACACAAGATCATTATGCCTATGATATTAATTGGAGTTCTCGTATCAAAACTTTATGCTATTATGTAATTTTATGTAATCATATAAATTTTCTCATTATAATAGAAAATTATGGTAAACATAAATCATTAGATCATCTTTTTGGGTTGAATCATGCTAAAATTTTCTTTCTTTCTCACTTTATTACTCATAATTTATTATTTCTAGAACACAATAATTTCTTTCTTTCTCACTTTATTACTCATAATTTATTATTTCTAGATCACAATTATTGTGTTGACAAAACCTCCGTCAACACTCTCTAATATCGTTTACACTTATTATGTTTTAAGTATTATAAGTGTTATTCCCGTTATTATTATTATTATTATTATTAGTAATAAATTCTATCATAACATGTAAGTATTCTTCAACACACTATTATTATTATTATTATTTTGTGTAGTATTTTAGTTAAAATTAGAGTACAACTCAAGCCTAAACTCAAAATACATTGGGTTGGATTGTTGTAATTGGATTCGACTCAATTCGAAATTATACGATCAATATAAATTTATATTTGATTGGGTAATGATATATGGGTTTAGGATAAAAATATCTAAGTTTTAAAAAATAATATCACTTATACGACCAAACTCAAAGAATTAGTTTTCCGTACGACCTAAGCCTAGACAAGGTTTCGGCATGTTTGTAAATACTTTTAGCTCAAAAAGAATAGTGGCATTCATGTAAATATGGTGTTTAATCTTAACTAGTAGATATTTATAAGAACAAGGCATTTGTAGTTGAACTAAGCCACATTTGGCATTGTGGTAGCTCCTACTTGTTTCTGCATTAGGGACACTTGCACTTATCTATAATTTTTTACCATCTTTTTCTTTTAAGTTTTAACTTTGCATTTTCCTTTTTTTTTTTCTTTTTCTTTGTTATTCTAACATAATTTTTTTAGAAGTAATAATTTATTTTTTGTTTATTTTTTTAGATAAGTTAGACATTATTTTTTTTCCTTTTTTTTTTCTTCCACTTAGTTACTACTAGTAATCGTCTTAGCAAAAGTAAGTACATCATATATAGTAATTAGATAGTTTCTTTGCATTCTGATTTTTTTCCTCAAAAAGAAAAAATAAAAAAGTCATAAACTAATTTAGTTTCTCATTATTTAATTTCTTACTTTCTCAACATTTATCTGAGAAACTAATTTGGTTTCTACTCAAAACTAAAAATCAGTTTGGTTTCCACTAGAAATACAAATAGAAACAAAACATAGTGACTAAAAAAGAAAAATATAACCAAAAAGATTTCCAAAAAACTAGTTTAGTTTGTGTAGTAGAATGTCCAATAAGTAAATTATAGAAAACCACAAAGGTTTCTTGAAACTAGTTTGTTTTTCTTTTAGTGGAATGTCATATACGTAAGTAAATTACAGAAAAACTATAAAGATTTTCTGAAAACCAATGTAGTTTCTTTTTAGCAAAAAGTCCTATACGTAAGTAAATCAAATGAAACACAGGAAATTACAAAGGTTTTCATAAAACTAATGTGGTTTTCTTTTTAACAGAGCACTCATTTATATAAGTAAATCGTACGAAACTATAAAAGTTTGCAGGAAACTAGTTTGGTTACCATGTAACAGAATTTCCTGTAGCTAACTAAATCATAAGAAATCATAAAGGTTTCCTAGAAACTAGTTTAGTTTCCTTTTACTAGAATGCCTTATAGCTAAGTAAATAACAGAAAACCAAACTAGTTTTCATATAGCAGAATATCCTGTACCTAAATAAATCACAAGAAACAAAAAGGATCTCCTAAAAATCAGTTTGATTTTTTGAACGTTTACCCCTAATTCTCAATTCACACAAACATGAAACCATTATAAAAGTTAGAAACTAAGCAACATCATTATCATAACTAGAATCATTATTTAAAATTGGTAAATTTTTTTAAAATTTACTAAATTTTTTTTGAAAAAACCATGTTTGGTTCAATTGATAAATAGAAATTATTCTAACAAGGGATTAGAATACAATGGAAAATTGAGGTTTCCCCTTGAAATCATCTAACAACAAATATACATCATCAACTTACACTCATCATGAGAGATAATATATAAAAAATACATCAAACATCTTAAATTATCATTATCTCATAATCAAGAGATTTGAATTGAGACATTAACTCAAACATCTTGTGCACTCTCAACAAAATAACGACAACCATATATATGATCCAAATTATTCTAAATAAATACATTAGACTCAAACTCATTTTTGACACTAACAAAATAAACTCATTTTTCACACTAACAAAATAAACAATCTAAACTTCCTGAACAACATTTAACTTGGCTGAAGTAAAGAAAGGAAAATTAAGAGTATAAACATAATATTAAACAACAATTGGCCCAAAAATACACATATGGATCTCCAATCGTATAACAAGCATAATTATAATCGAAGAAGCAGATCCTTAATCCATATAATTCATTGGCAAGTTCTCAAGCAAGATTGCATGCTTTGTCATTGAATCCAATGATCCTACTAGCAACGAGCTCAATCTAAACTCCAACGACCCTCTTGAAGATTATTTTTTTGGTCGAAAACAAGTTAATGTCCTCAAAATAACCCCAAGGAGTAAGCCTTGGCAGACTCCTACAGCGCAGCTATGGTGGACTCTAGAATCAGATATCAGCCTTGAGCTATGGTATTTTGGGTTTGAGGGAGATGATAGGATAGATTTTAAAAAAATTGATATTTGTCTAAAACAACACCGTATTCTTGATTTTATTTTTCAAAAGGTCGCGTTGAGTGTCATTTCCCTATGATATATAACAACCCAAAACACCCGTTGTTAGAGAACTAGAACCAAAGGACAAGGTTAAGAAAGGAAGAGAAATTATTAATACTTCGGATGAGGATGTTTGAGAGAAAGAATGAATGCTCGAGTACTGTGGGAATTAGAGAAGCAAAAGTGGCAGCACTACTTTGCGTTAAAATGTTTGAATTAGGGAGAAATTTTGACAGCATAATATTGCATTAGAATTATGCCGCAATTACAGAGTTTTTGGTCTATATTTATAGGCTAAATGTGAGGTCCTAACCTACCTCCGTAAAAGATTTGGAGAGCAAGTCTATTCGACAACTCTCTAATGAGGTGTCATTCTCTTAATTTATTGATTTGGAGTTTTGACACATGAGTTAATGTGTACTTTCTAATTAGTGGTTTATCTCAATTTCACACCTAATAACTTAAGGAATACAAGCTTTATACTTAGCATCAAGGGTAATTTCTCCTCCAATCTGAATTTACCAATTATAATCTTCCATGAATTATACGTCGTCAAACCCTAATCTTGCACCAAATCACGTTTCGTTTTTGGCGATGGTGTTTTGAAGGTGAATTGGCATGACATTCGGTATTCCATGAGATTTAGTATTCTTCAATGGATTATTTATTAATACTTTTTTCGGAATGTCATGGTCTTCTTCAATAGGTTATTTATTAGCACTTTTCTTGGGATATCATGATTTTTATTTTATTAATATGATTTTGACGCATCATAATTTCTTATTTGGCTCTATACGACAGAATTGTCACATTAAATATGACTTGGTATTAGCATTCAAAAACTCACATACTTTTTGTTTCATTGAAACAAACTTAGACAGCGGAATTACTACATTTTTATTAGCTTACTAGCAAAAGTAATGAAATTGTCATTCGCTACTTATAAAAGCTAGGCCAGAACACGATCAAAGTTGTTGATCTTTCTCGAGGGTGTCTTCTTAAAGCTTAAAAAAAAGGGAGGAGAGGATGATTCTTGTAAGAGTATTTAAAAGAAATTTCATTTTTTAAGATCAATTTAAAAAATAATTGTTTTTTACACTTATTTAATAAATGACCATTTTATAAAAATTAGGCCAGAACACGATCAAAGTTGTTGATCTCTCTCGAATCTCCAGCTCTTAACTAAGATGTCTTCTTAAAGCTTAAAAAAATAAAAGAAGAAGGGGGAGGGGGGGAATGATTCTTGTAAGAATATTTAAAAATTTTTAAAAATAGTTATTTTTTATACCTATTTAATAATTGACCATTTTATAGCCATTTTTTAGTTGATTGATTTTTTTTTTTATAAAGTAAAACAAGTTTTTATAAAGTAAATCAATTTTTTTAAAAATAAATCCATATATTTGATATACTAAAAAAATAAATCAATTTTTGAGAAAGTAAATCATTTTTTAAAAAAATAAATCATTTTTCCTAAAATAAATCATGATATACTAAATATGAAAAATTGCTATTTTTTAAATAGTTTTCAAAATTCGGTTATTTTTTAACCGTTTGAAAAATAGTCATTTACAAACGAGCCATTTGGCTAAAAAGCCCTTGTTGTAATGTTGTTTCAATTGAGCCATAAGCTTATGGTCGACTCACGAAGAAAGGGGATAACTCATAAGTCATAAAATAAAGCACATGAATTAGCTTCTACTAATTGCACAAATTTGTAATTTAATACAATTCACTTGCTTCAATACTTCGTGAGAAGACTCAACAACTCTAGAATAAAGAATCAAAAGATTAGCTACAAAAATATTGTCTCAATGGTCACATACAATACTTAGTATTACAATTTAGAATAACTCTTGAGCATGGTATCTCATTTGTTAATCACCAATAGAATTATCTCATATTATTTCTAGAAAATAATTGTGCCACGCAGCTAAAAGCTTGCGTGGGGTCTGATACTGCAAACAATGGCTGACTAGTTGTATGGCAAAACAAGACAGAAAGAAGATCGAGTACGAAGCATTATCAAATTATCACCAAGTCCTCTAATAACCTTTCTTATTCTTCCAAGAACAAAAAAGGCTAAGATGGTACATTTCCATTTTCCAACCTACAAATATATATATTTTTTTTTGGTAGAAAATTAGTTTCGTTGAAAAGAGCAAAGCTCACGGAATACACCACAGGGACGAAAAACGCCCTACATGACAGAGTCATTACAAAAAAAGTAACTAGGCATGGAATCTAGAGAGATAAAACCTGAGACATTAAACTTGGAACGCCAATGAGCTAAGTTGTGAGCTCCGGAGTTAGCTGCTCTAGGCACCACTGAAACCTCCCATGTACTCTTTTTAGCATTTTCTGGCAATCAGGTAAGTATCCGTTGAAGGTCCCAGGTGGCGTCCTTCAAAGCTGTTGACAAACCACCATATACGTTTAAGCAATCCCCTTCAAACACAGCACATGAGTGTCCACAGTCAATAGCAGTACGAATGCTTGCAAGCAGGCCCGCAGCTTCGGCAATGGATGGCTCCACAAAGTCGACCCTCTCTGAATAAGCATGGAGGACTTTCCTGGATTCGTCCCGTACCAGCGATTCTACAACAGACTCTAGTTCTTTGCCGCACACATCCGAATTTACTTTGACCCAGCCCGAGGGAGGTGGTTTCTGTTAGGGTTTATGTTGTATATTTTGGATATTTGCTAAATTAATAAAATGATATTTTCTATTTGAATTTGTGCATATTTAAATATCAGAAAATCCCTAATTTATTTATGTGACCACAAATTTATTATATAAGTATTATATACATGATAATTAAATTTATGGATAATAAATTAAATATAGTGCGTAATAATTAATTAAAATTTAGGATTTTTAATTAAATATTATTAGTACGGTCCATTAACATTAAGAATGTAATAGTCTTATCCAGACTATTGATGTGTTGACATCACAATGGACGTACTTTATATAATTTGATTATATAGAATTGGACCAGACATGATTTGAATCTCACATAAATTCCGTTAACTGTTGAGAATTCAAATAATATCACTAGATGTTCATATGAAGATCAATCTTAATCCTAAGTAGTTATAGACTCCTATTTATAATATTATGTTTTTTGACATACTTGTTAAAGGTTTGTTTCCTAAATAGACCGAAATACTTGTATATTGGGAGCATGATGAGATGAGTAGCTGGAAATGTAGTTTATAGATATGGAATCTATTCCTTCCATTAGGAAACTAGAAAGATGATTCCCTTGTGTATTGATTTAGAACTTGAACAGTTTGAGTGCTCAATTTATAATAGATTTATAAATTAATTGTTTATTAGAGAATCAATGGTGCACACAGATAAAGATGTAATTAGAGAGGTAAACAGAATATAACCTAGCTCCAATTATGAATTGTCAATAGAGGATTAAACTACATGCAATGATTAAATCGATGGACTGCTCGATGTTTTCTGAAAAAATTAATTCTATAATTTTAAGAGTACAATCCCAGATTTTTAGTGGAGTCATACTAGAATTAATAAATTAGACAAATTAATTAAAGAGTTTAATTAATTGTCATAATTTATTAGAGTTTGAATCACAGGTCCATAAGTACCCAATTCCACCTCTTCCAAGTACTGTATTGGATATTATATTATTTCTATTACTGCACACTTTGTCTAGATAAATAGTTTATCTATA
>JXTB01000621.1:52830-101892 GCA_002914805.1 Parasponia andersonii | reverse complement strand
TATTTTTCACCAAGAAAAAACAAAGGTTAGCGTTTCTCTAGCTGAAAATCCGAGACCGAGAGAGAGCAACAGGTCAAGGATGGAACAAAATGGCGGGTTGCACTACTAGAGCAAAGAAGCATTTATCTAACCCCAGCGCGATTGTTGTTACAACACGCGTATTGATAGCACGTCGATGCTTTTCGACAAATCTATTCGCAGCACGAAAAGACAGGCCACAGGGCTCTGGAAAGATCGCATCATGCACAACACACATATATAAATATATATAATTCAATTGTTTTAAATAAAGCGGTCCCCCACATCCGAGTCCTATCCACGTGGGCTCTCGCAAGTGTCGCAGCAATCTACGCACTCGGACTCTGGTACCAGGGTTCCACCGTCCACCACAAATATCGGAAAAATCTAACAATAAAAATATATAAAAGAAAATGGAAGCGATGAATTAAAAATAAAATAAAATCCACAAGCTGAAAATGCATTAACTACCTCACTCACTCACTCACTCCCCCCCACTGCTGCTAAAATGCGCGGCAAGCTCGCCTCACACCACCCCATAAATAAAATAAATTAAATCAACATAAACCTTCTCTACTAGCCAGTAACAACTAAAGCAGTACCTCAAAAAGATAAACAAAAAAAATTAACGAAAAGAAAAAAAAAAAAAAACAAAAACAAAAAAGATATCAAAGGAAAGGACGTCGAAATTACAATTTTAGGACAAGACGATTGAGAAAAAAACAGTCGCAGAGACAGTGAGCAGTGCCGTCAGCAATGCAGGAGCGTGCATGTGACGAGCTCCTCCCTTCTTCGCGGTGCTGTTCTCCGACTCAGCGACTGGAGCGTCCGCCGGAGCTCCTCCAGGGGTTTCCAACGGCGGTGCCGGAGGCGAAGCGCCGAGCGGCGTTGGAGCCTCGCTCACCGGGGCCGGAGCAAGGACTGGTGCAGGGGAAGGCGAGGTCACCGGCTCCGGGGCTGGCGCCGGGGACGGAGATTTCCCGAACAACTCGGTCGGAAGGAGCAGACTGTCAACGGTGAAAATCGAGAACGGCGGTGAGTCAATCACCGTGTCGGCGAGCCTGGACGAGTCGACTCCAGTGTGGAGAGTCACGGCGTCACCGTCGGCCGTCACCGTGAAATCGTACTTCCCGGCGCCGTTAGTGGCCAGAGTACTGATCGGGGCTTTCGTGGTCTTTAGCGTCCCCTTGGGGGTATAACCGGCGACGGAGTGATACAGTAAGAGCGATACTAGCTCAGCGTTGGTGAGCTTGCTCAGGTCAGGGACACCTTTCGCCTTGAAGGCCTCATCGTTGGGGGCAAACAGAGTCAGACCTTTGTCAATCGCCGTCTGATACGTCTTGATCACGCCACTCGAGACGATCAACGACGCAAACGTCTTACACCCAGCTTTCTCGAGCAACGCCGTTATGTTAACGTCGGAAGCCGACGGAGCCGGCGCAGTCAGGAGACCCGGCGCAATGATCGGCGCGCTGATCTCGAGGACCGAAATGTTGTAGGGAATCTGCTTAACGGACTTGACATAACTGGAGTCGAGCTTCGAGCCGGGAGCCGCCGAGCCGAAGCCGACCTTGCCGCCCTGGAGGTCAGTGATGTTGACGAAGCCGAGATTGCCAGGTGCATTTCCGGTAGTTTGGTAAAGCGTGGTGGACAAGGTGGTGCCCTTGGAGATCTGGTGGAGCTTTGTGGGGTCATAATAGTCCAAAACGATGAGGAGGCTCAGGGCTTTCTTGACCACGGAAAGGGGGTGTTTGGCTGTGATGGCTGAAAGGGCTCCGTTACTCAGGACAAGGACAGTGATAGTCTGGCGACTGTTGATTTCGTCGTTGAGCTTTGTTTGGGACAGGTAGTTATTGTAATCACTGTACTCGGGAAAACCGGAGAGGATTTCGGTGATGTTGTGGGCCGAAACGACGGCTTTTAGGGCTAAGACACTGAGGCAGACGAAGAGATACGAATGTAATGCGCCCATTGTGGAGTTGGAAATGGTTGTGGATGAGGGTGGTGGGTGGTAGCTTAAGCTTTTTCAGAGAGAGAGAGAGAGATTGGGGGAGAGTTGTGAAGAGATAAAGAGGAAGGGTTTAACTAGGGTTAAAGGGTTTAGCTAACCATGGTTAAGAAAGGCATTAACTAGGGTTAAGAAATTTGGTGGACTGAAGTCTGGAGGGAGAGGGGGGGGGCCATGTGAGGGGGCAACATGTCCTTGGTCACAGCTGGAAATGAAAAAGGCTTTGCTTATATGTGGCATATGCTGCTGGCTTTCTTTAATGGTTTCTTTTACATGTTTTGGGTAAGAAATGACATAAATGGCCTTGACTTTTAGGATTATGCCGAAAATGATGAAGGGCCTCCGATTATGCCTTGTGAGCGATGATGGATAAAAAATGACTTGTTGTAATGTAACGGTTCTAAACCCTTGTGTGAAAAAGGGTGGGCCGGTTACCTCAGCAAACGGTCAAATGCATGGATTAAGTTAGTTTTTATCCAAAATAATAACATTTAAAAAAAGAAAAAGCATTGGTTTAATTTGTTTGAATTTCAAAAACCAATCTTCTCAAAGACCTAGCCGTTTATCCTTTTGGCTGGGTCCGTGCATTGGGCACTAATACTGTTTTTTTTTTTTTTTTTTTCTCTTAATGATGAGGAATGAAGAGAAACATTAAAATAAGTCTTTTTTTTTTTTTTACATAACTTTAAAATAAGTTTTGGCTAGTACTGTTGTTCTGGTCTGGTAATTAAGGTTAATAATCTCATTTGGGGTACCTCATTCCAACATGGTCTTCATCGTTTCAGAAAGTATATAATGCGCTCTTTTTAAGGACAAAGCTTTTAATCAGATAAGCTTTGCATTATTTTCTTTTCTAGGTTTTTAATTTGCATAATATGTAGTCACAGATCAAAACCACCTGGAACTTAAAAACTTTCCATAGTGAAGAAGTTTTCTTATTTCAATTAATATATGTAGGGGACTGCTTCAGTGAACCAACTGTTATCCACTGGTTTATGGCCATACTTGCCAGAATTTAAAAGCTCTTATTCTATCAGTATTGTATGTGTCTTTTTAAGGGGAAAAAATATATAAAAATTGAACCAATGAGATGAGACAATATTTATATATGTAAAATAAAGTGCAAAAATAAAACATGCGTTGTCAGGCAATTTGTCATTGTCAACGTGGCTGCTGTACATGATTATTACCGATGGTAATTTCATACTTGGAAATTCAACTTTATGTTATATATAATACACACACAAATTGCCAGAGGCACGCACTAATTATCTTGTATGGCTATAATGAGAAAGTGTTTTGGCGTTTGCCTATACTGCTTAGCCACGTTGGCTGCTTCAATGCCACATCGCAATGAAGATGATTTTTTTTCTTTTTTTGGATAATAGAATCATCGCAATGAAGATGATTATTGGATGAGGCTATTCTTCTTTTGGAATGGGCACAATGGTAGTTAGTGGTGGTGATCACCATAGAATACATAGAGCTATTATCTCAAAATTGCTTCAATAAATCAAAAAGGAGTAATAGAAAAAGTTACGAAGAGTTGTCAGTTTCTTTTTCTTTTTGTTTTTTTCCCCATCAGAATCAAACTCTCCCTCAATCTGAAGCAATAAGAGTCCTTTCATTAATTAAATTAAGGTATTAATTCTTTCTTTTGCTTTTATTTTTGAATTTTGCCTTTTGGGTTGAGAGAAAAAAAGCAAGGAAATCTTTATTTACAAATTTCCACTCTCATTAATAAATTCTAAGCCCTTTCATACAAATATTTTACTAAATTAACGGTGCAATCACTTGATATATTTTCGAAAAATTATTTTTATTCGAAGGATTTTTTGATGTTAAAATGTGAATAGTTAGAAAAATGCAATTTGGGACCATGGAATGTTTGTGGCTGGGATGCATAAGATTTTGTCGGCAACGAAGTTTAAGCCAAATTGTTTGTAAATTAAATGGTGGAAATTTTAAACTTGGTTTCTACAACATGACACGTGAATCTACTCCCATTAGTTGTTTCTAACTGTTGATGGAGGTTTTATCAACAATAAATTTATAAATAATTAAGAGATGTGGCTTGTGTAAATTGAAGTAAATAATCAAAGCAAATAAGGAGAGAGAGATTTATAGTGGTTCAGCCCCGAAAAAGATGAGCCTACGTCCACTGTTTTCTCACTATAATGATGAATACTCAAAAGCTATTGAAGAATGCTAAAGAATTAGACTACCCGAAGTTTTGAATACCCTAGGCGTGTATTTGCTCTGACTTCTATTCTCTGTGACTTGTTTCTGCCCAGAATTGGTGATGATTCTTTCGGAACACAGAGTCTCCCTTTATATAGATGGTAGTGACCCTATCCCCCTAGGTTCCTTATGTCTCTAGGATCCTTAATTGAATAAATGGGTAACTATACAATTGGGTAATTATCCAATTAAGTAATTGGATAATTATTCAAAACGGATAACTGGATAATTAATAACAATACAATTGGATAACTACTCGAAAAGGATAACTTAGTTAATTGCAAATAGGAGTCTTCAGTTTCCCTTTCCTTGTAGGTTTCTTCCACAGCATTTACTTATTTCCCTCTTCTTGTAGGTTTCCTTTATAGTGTTTTCGTGTTTCCCTCTTCCTATAGGTTTCCTGTTTGTTAAGGAAAACTGGACGGAGAAGGTCGCACAAAAACCTGCGGAAGAGGTCGCATATAAGCATCACGGAGGAGGTCGCATATATCCTTCTTGGAGGAGGTCGCATATAATTCTTATGCGACCTTAGGATTTAAGACCGCACAACACTAACCAATAAACCACAAACTCATAAAATATGGTCCACTAGTTGTTTTCAGTCTTCTTGTTATGGAAACGTAATGTGAAGATTATGAGACTCGTAAAATTGTCCATATAATAATCTCTACTAAGAGTAAATCTCTACTAAGAGCAACGGTAACAACATTCCTTTTTCACCAATCCAATAAATTTTTTAGACTTTTGAAATATATATTCATATGTAATTGGTGAAATTGATATGAACTTTTGGACGTATACCTTTTAGACTTTTGTACTTTAGTGGCAAATTCCTTCTAACAGAAGGGTCAAAGTCCGCCATCAAAGCCCATCACCAAGCCCAATAACAAAGACCAGGCTAGTCAAGAGAATGGCCTAAAGTCGACTGAGGGTGATGTCCACCTTTGTGGCCCAGCCTAATAATTCTCCTAAATCTACATAACGCACCAACAGACTACATATTGCAATATCACCCACGATGTGAACGGAGTGGAAAAAAATTAACAGAGAAAACGACCAGAATTAAAAATAAGTGCATCATTAATAGGCAGATATAGTGCGAGAACAGTATTAACATAATCTATATTATACTCGTTCGGATATATATATTCACATAAAAAAATTATTATACGTATAGATATGTATTTAATTTACATTATTTATATTCTTATATCTTTGGTAAAATAATGAATTTGGAGAGTCATATGTAGTTATATATTTAAATTTTAGAGTTTTGAAAATTATTAGTATATTGTTGTTTAATGTTTTGTTGATTATGAAAAAAATTTAGTATTTTCATCTTAATTTTTTAATATTTTATTATAATCAATAAGTAATAGGTAATCACAATTTTCTCTATTATCTATCGATTAATAATCATACCGTTCCTATATCTAAAATAATGATTAATGGGATGGATACGGTATTGTGATTGACTTTCAAATATAAAGATAGTAACTGAAAAATCATCTGCACAAATGGGCCATACTCATGGCAATTACAACAGGGAGATGAACCTCACTTAGGTGTAATTTTATCCCATATATGAGGAAATTTGAGTTTTTATGGTAATTTTTCAAAAATAAATTGAAAATCCTTTATTTTGAAACTGTTTGAAAAATTCTAAAATTTAATTATAAAAATATTACTTTTAAAAATATTTAGAAAAATATTATTTTTTATTAGATGAGATACTTGAGGTAACTGGAACTTGACCAGTTACCTTAATCAACTAGATTAGTTATCCCAACTAATCGAACGGGTTACCTTAAGTATTATTGAAAAATACAAATTTTGAAAAAAAATGATATTTTACTTTATATTTATTAACATTTTTATTTTTTCTAAAATTTTAAAAAGTGATATTTTCTAAATCAATCAGAAATTTTTCAAAAAATTCGGAGATTTTATAATTTTTGGTACTTTGGGCTTAAAATTTTATAAAATGCCCAACTCTCTTTTAGTACTATTATTTTTTAAAAGTAACTTTTAAAGAGTCTTACAATATCACCAAGGGAAATTAGTGCATTAAGTCTTATTTTTTCAATGTGTATACTTTTATACTTTATATATTTACTTATATTCCATATTTAGTTTTATAATACTAGCTATATCCATGTTTAACACTTTGGATATACATTGATATATACCAATCTTCTACTATAGAAAAACATATATTTATTTAAAATAAGTCCAAAATTCGATTATTTGACTAAGTCACTATAATTAATAGAATAATACTAAGAAGCACTATAGCATTACGCTGTTTAATATTATGTCATATTTAATATAATCAGCATTTCTAATAGTATTATAGAAATATGAATAATATTGAAACTCAGCTGTACACTGGCTGAGCTGCTTGCTTATTTTTTTACCTTTCTTTTTTCCTTTATTTAATTATTATTTTCTTTTTACTAATAACACATATTCTTATTTCTATCGTACAGCAACTGCTTGATCATGATTATCTATTTAGGATTTAATATTAAGTGGGTCCCACATATTATTCACCTTAACAAATTCGGTTTTGCCACGTTCTTCTTTATATATTGATACCCAATTTCCATTACTATTTGAACTTCCACGTTAGATAGAAGAAACTATTTTTATGACTTGCTATATTTAAGGAGAGGTTTAAACGCTTTTTTAATAAAGAAAAACTTCAAAGGAAATATTTAAATTCTCTCTTTTTAATTAACAATTAAGCTGCCTCGGCGCCATAATTAGGAGATTTTTTTTGGCAGTAAATATGTGAAATATGTGGAGCCCATGTATTTATATGTATATTTGTGCTATCTTTATATTTACTCTTCTCTGAATAATGTTTATTATTTTTTTATTCTTATATGTTTCTTTTTTTCTTTTTGGAAATCATTCTTATATGTTTCACCGACTAAGAAGATTTGAGGGGGGGAAAAAAGATAGTTTATACTTTAAAAGAAAAAGAGAATCCAAAAGTCCTAGATATATTTTTCCTTTTTTAAAAAAAATCACTATTTTTCCGGCATTATTAGAAGAAGGTATATATTTTTAACAAGAAGCTGATTGACACATATATTTCAAATAAAATAATATCAATTTAATTTTGAATATACTTTTATTTTTAAAAAATTTGCATAATTCTTTTCGAGAATGTTATTCTATTTAAGAAAAAAAAAAGTAGTACGTTAATTGATATTTTGTGAGTAATAATAATTATTTATTTTTTAAAAGTTGAAAAAAAAAACAACTACGGGTGCACATGCCTTCTGCATGTTCTCACAACTAGTTAATAAATAGGGCCCTGTACGGATAGTCGCGATCAAAATTTTGTTAATTTTCTAAGATCAACAACCGATTGTAAGTGTCCTTTTTTTTTTTTTTTTGAGGGGCGATGATAAGTAATGGTGTGAGACTCAAAAACAATTATTCTACAAAATACTATTATTAGAGAAATGACTTTAAATTTACCACAAAATACTACTAATAAGATCCATTTCTAGGATCAAGATCCCCAGTCAAAAAATACTATCTTAAATTGTGTCCAACTAATAAAATTATGACAAGTCATTTAAAATATTTAGATTAAATGGGTTAATGAAAATTCATCTCACTCCATTTGTTCCAACTTGGTCATGTTATGTTGCAATTGTTTTGTTTTCCCCATTCTTTTTTTTTTCGTATTAATTTAATAAACAAAAGCATAAACAAAAAGTTTTATGATATGCAACCCTAAACACCGACAAAAGTCTACAGAAAAAAAAAAAAAAAAGAAAGCCTGACAATGCTATTGTCTTAGAATTGTTCCACACCATTTAAGAGGAAGTTTTGTAACTAAACTCTCAAACTCTTATATATATTATTCAATCGTTTTTTTTCCTTTTTTTTTTTTTTCTAGTAATAGTCGTATTTATTTATGTTTTATCAATTAATTAATCTATTTGATTTTGGATTGGAATGCTAATAATTTTACTCTATTTTTTTTTGTCAATTTCTGTGAAAACTATTTTGATTTTTGCATTAGAATTTTCTTTTCGAAAGGGATAATTTTTTGAAAACTACGAATAAGTTACTAATTTTTATTTTATTTTAAATTTACTTAAATTGGTATGTTTGTTGTTTCATTTATTCATTGTTCATTTTGTCGTAAATATATTTTTAGTGAACTGTGGTTCTTTATATACTTATTTTTCACGGCATATATTGGTAGTTTTGTATTGAAGTTATGGATGACAACGACAATTGTGCGGAAATAGAATTTTGTTCACGTCGAAAATTGGAGTTTCAAATAGGAGAAAATGAAGTCAACGAAGATAGAGTGAACAACAATAGTAAGAAGAGTATAAAAGAAATACATTCTAAAATATCTGAAAAAGTAATATCGAAAATTGGTATGGATTTCAAAACTGAAGACGTAGCTTATAACTTTTATAATACTAATGCATATAAGGCTGGTTTCAGCATTCGAAGAAGCAAAATGTACAAAGATAAAGATGGCAGATTGAAAAATAGAATTTTTTGTCATTCTAGTAAAGGGTATCGAGGGATGATAAACGAGATGTTATTGTAAAGAATCATCAGACTGAGACAAGGGTTGCGTGTCTAGCAAGTTACTGAAAGTTGATTACTATCTAAATGGTAAATGTCATGTTATTGAGTTCAATCCTGAGCATACCCATGGAACATCTATCCCGTCTAAAAATTTACATAGATCATAAACGAAATTGACTCCTATCCTATTTGCTGAAATAGATTTGGCTAATAGTTCAGGAATTGCTACTACAATAGGCTGGAAACTAACGGCAAAGAGAGCTGGGGGATGCAAAAATCTTGGAATTACTCACATTAACTATAAGAATTACTTACGAATCAATAGAACAATTCAAATGAGATTAGGAGATACAAGTGGTATTCTCGAGTACCTTTAAGGCAAGTAATTGGAAGATCCTAGCTTTTTTTATGCTATTCAAGTGGATCAAGATGAGCTAATACCAAATAATTTTTGGATAGATACGAAAGTGGTTGTAGTCTATTCTTGTTTTGGTGATGTTGTTTGCTTTGATATTACTTATAGAAAAAATAAAGAATGTCGACCTTTTTGTTATGTTTCTTGGAGTGAATCATCATAAGCAAACTACTATTTTTGGGGCTGCACTGCTATATGATGAAACTGTTGAATAATTTACGTGGTTATTCTAGACTTTTGCTAAAATAATATCGGGAAAGAAATTGAGAACTATTCTTACAGATCAAGATACAATAATGGCAAAAACATTGGCTTCTGAATGGCCATAAACATATCATGGTTTATGTGCATGGCATTTATATCAAAATGCAGCAAAACATCCTAGTTGTGTTTTTGAGAAATTTCGGGAGGTTTTGTGTAGGGAAATATTTTGTACAAATATGACTACTACTCAAAAGTTTGAGAGTATGAATAATGTAATAAAAAAAAATATGTCAGTTACAAGAATGATTGGCTACAGTTTTTTTAGCAATTTGATAGATTGACAGAGAACCGTCATTACGAAGAGTTATAAGCTGATTTTAGGACTTCTTAGAGTAATTTGTTATTATTTTTTCCTGTTAAAATTTTAAAACACGCGGCACGAATATACACCCCAGAAGTATTCAAAATGTTTCAAGATCAGCTATGCAATGCTTATGATTTTGTTTTACGCACTTTTGATGAGATAACATTATCGACAAAATTCAAGGTCACTCTTCACGAAAAGTCTATTAATTATACAATTGATATTCGTCAGTAGATAGTATATAGGGCTGGCAATTCGTGTTATCATGTCGTATTCGGATCGATACGATTACGACACAACACGATAACACCCAATTCGAACACAACACGATTAATAAACGTGTCAAAAATTTAAACCCGAACACGACACGATTAATATACATGTAACACGACACGACACGTGTAATCCGTTTAATAAACATGTCATTTGTCATATTATGATCCGTTTGATACGATTGTTCTAATTTAACACGATTATGCACTACTTAATTTAATTTTACTTCTATAAATATGCTTAGAATTAATCAAAATCACGTTTAATATATTAAAATATTAATAAATGTGTCGTATTAGTGTCGTGTTGACACGACACGAAAATGACACGTTTAATTAAACGGGTTACACGGGTCATTTTTGAGTTAAGCGGGTTGACTCGAAACCTACCCGTTTATTATACGTGCTACACTTGTCAACTCGAAATTGACACGAAAATTAAATGGGTCACCCAAACCCGTTTATTTCGTATCGTTTTCGAGTCGTATCGTCGTGTTGTATAGAAAATTACCAGCCCTAATAATACATTGCTATGTAGTTGTAAGAAGTTTGAGTTTACTGGAATGTTATGTTTACATGCTTTGAAAAGTTCTTTCTTCAAATAATATTTCAAATATTTCCATTCGGTATATATCAAGAAGATGGACAAAACTTGCAAAGGTTGGAACCAAAATATGTACATTGAATGAGACAACTAATAAGGTAGTAAGAACATGAGGTAACATATGAAGTTGCTTTAAATGGTTTTAACAAGATTTTGGGAGAAGTGGATGCATATTTTGGAGGAAGAAAAATTGAAATACCTATTTCTGATATGAATGTTGAAATTAATAAAAGTGAAAACAATATTAAGGGTGTTAAAACTAAGGAAAATCATCGTAGAAAATCTACTAGACTTAAAGGTGCTCCTGAGAAGGCTAGAAAGAATAAGAAGATTGTTCATGAAAGTTTGTCTATGAAAGAGGTATATTTCATATCTTATTTGATGAGAATATTGAGAATTTAATTTTCTTGATGTATTTCGATTTTAACAACACATTATATATATATATATATGACGGATCTATAGAATAATTTATCAAATTATACCAAGAATACAAGTAATACTGCAAGTTTGGAAGCTCCAAATCAACATTTGTTATCAGCTTCACTAGAACCTATTCAAGTACTTTCTTTATTTTGATTTTTATTCAAGTAATAACATTATTTATTGGTGATGACATTTTTTGCATTAGCATCTTATAACTCTTTAATTGATTTCATATTATTAAACAAATATTATTGTTGAGTTATAACAGTACTCCATATTGTTTTATAAATTATATATGCACGTTATTTCTAGTTTCAGGTTCATCTAATAGTATTCATGGAAAATTCAATGAGGAATTTTTTTTTGCTCAACAAAATTTGTCAAGTTCACTATTGCAGATGCCATCATTGCCATTGCCCTTCACTCAAGTATAATTATTTTTTATAAGATTATAGTCTTTATATATTTAATTGCTATATTTTGTTGAAGTTAAACTTTCATTTCTTTATTGTAGTTCCAAGATGTATTCGCTGGAGATCAAATTAATCAACCATGTATGCTTGATCTGATGGGCAAGTAACCAATTTGATTGTACTTATTTTAATATTTTATTACGAAAATTTGTGATGTCAACCCAATAGGTATTTTTTTTTTTAGATTAAGATAGTGAGTCCGTCGGACCAAGTTTGGTAGTCAATATTTTAAAAAATATTTTGTCATTTTTTTTAATTAGTATTAAAAATAATATTTTTACGAAATAATAATCACGCCTAAATTTGTCCCCGTTTAATATTTAGTCATCAGGTTATAAGGTCGAATTGGGTCTCATTTTTAGACTTTTGGGTTGGTTCGGCCCGACTTAATACTATTCACGTCTAAGCTCGACCCGACTTGAATTTTTATTTTGGCCTGAACAAATCCAGTCGGGCCGAGCGACACATATTTACATCCAGAGAGTTAACTTATTAAATTATTTAAATATTATTAAATTAATAAAAAAGAAAGAAGAAAAACTAGGGTGTTCAAAAAAATTGGTGCACCGTGAAACTGCTTGCACTGAAACCAATGTTTTTTTTTTTTTTTTTTTTCATCTACAGTCGGTAATGGTTTAAAAAACACCAAACCAGCAGTGTAACTTACAATTTTTAATGAATGCGATCAGTTTCAAACTGAATTGGCATAAATATTTCTAATATGTATATTTTTGTCATAATTTTTTATGATTAATATTTTAAACGATGATTAATAATTACTTTTGTTTGATTTTTGAAATTTCAATTAGGTTATAAAAGGTGTAATATATTTCTTTTTTTTTTTTGTTTTAAAATGTGAATTTTTTAAATAAAAAATAAATCTAAAATAATAAAAATCTACTCTGTCAAAGTTCAAATCTGTCATTATATAAGCTCAAGACCTAAACCGTAAAAACTATCCAAATCACACCGTAAAATGTAAGCACAATTTAAGCAATTTTAATCAGTCATGACAGAACGATCTAATAAATCCGTACATGCCATTTAGTTAACATATATTCAGATTGGCCAAACCGGACGGTGAAAACCTCTAAAAGACATGCAATGTAACATGTATAAGTTGTAACAAATGTTATGAGATGAATTTTCTTTAACCCATTTGATCTATTTAACTATTTAAATATTTATAAATGACTTTTCATAGTTTTATTGGTCGGACAAAATTTGAGATGGCATTTTGCTTTTTTTTTTTTTTTTTAACAGAGGATTTTGATCCTTCTCTAGTAACTGCCAGTCCCAGCGAAACAAGCAGTCCAATACGCATTCGAGTGAAAGTAACGTGGTAACGCATTGAGAAGAGGAAGCGCGTGGAGAACATCGCCAGCGAGGCGGCCCAGCAATGGTTGCGTGAGAACACGCGCACAAAACGGTTGATGTTTTGGCCGCGGTGACGCTGCAAAAGCCTGATACTGACACACTGAGAAAGAGAGAGAGGGAAAATAATTTGTCAGAATTCTGACACCCCCGCTTTAATCCCTCTGTTCCCTTCTCCAAGCTAAGCAACTGGCTATGGAGCTAGAGATAGAGATAGAGAGAGAAAGAGAAAGAGAGGAGATATATATATATATATATATATATGTTGGTTTGGGTGGTCTTTCTCTCTCTCTCTCTCTCTCTCTCTCTCATGTCTGAGTTATTTCAGATCTGTTTGCTCATCTTCAGCTTTATGCTCTCTCTGTCTCACGCATAAACACAAGCCACTTAAATAACATCTAATTGCCTTTTGGACCGCTTCTCGCTTTCAATATGGAGTTTCAAACCAACCCTTCGCACTTTGGTTCTCCACCTTCTCTCTCTCTCTCTCTCTCTCTCTCTCTCTCTTCTTTTATTTATTTATTTATTTTTGTAGCGTGTAATTGATTGATTTTTAATATGTTGGTGAAGGTAGAGGAGGAGGAGGAGGAGGAGGAGGAGGAGCTGGTAGAGTGAGGAAGAGGTATGAGAATGGATGGACGGTGGGGATGCATGGAGGGAAGCGCCAAGAAATGTGGCCGTTGATCAAGCGTGAGCAGAATTCAAACTCTGGGTTCACCTCGGCTCAGTTGCAGGAGCTTCAACACCAAAATCTCATTTACAGGCATATTGTAGCTCGCCTACCTGTTCCTCCCCTCCTTGTGGTTCCCATTTGGAAGAGTGTGGCTTCTACTCTTGGGGCTTCCTTTTATAATCTATATCCTAGCTGTAAGTCATTCATATAATATATTATATATTATATCTGTGTATATTTAATTTAATATGGCTATTTAATGGTTTGCATGTAGTTAAAATGAAAACTCAGAGCTGGGTTTAAGGATTTAAGCTTGCTTAGTTATTGTTATGATGTATAGTTGATCTTTATTACTATTTTGTCTCATAACTTTGGGGCCTTTTAGCTTATTATATATGAAAGTTTGTTCATCAAACCATGTTCCCCTTTCCTTGAAATTTGAATGAGAAATTTATTTTGGATTTGATTTTTGTTTTAAAAAAAAAAAAAAAAATATATATATATATATATATATATATATAAACGTTTTTTGTTACGCAAATGGGAATTATAAACTTGTAATGGCTAATCAGTGTTGGAGATTGATAATGAGACTTATAACCACCAGACCAAACTTTTTTAAGATCAGATCAATCGATTTAACAACTAGAATTCAGTGGAACATACAGATAACACAAAAGCTAACGTGGTTGGATCCGAAATGATCTATTTCCATGGGGCTTGTAGTCGGTATTTGTTCAGACTCTGTAGAACACAAGTTACAACACGCTTCCAGAACTCAAGAACTCATCACAAGACAAAACTTTGACAATTCTTTACAAGTCTCTCACAAATAATCTCTCAAACCTTGAGACAATTAGCTCAAATGTTACAATCAGCTTCTCTAACAAACTCTCTTATATACAGATTTTCCTTACTGACTTCAAGTTCCCTAGCCGTCACGTAGTTGTTAACTTGGCATATCACCGATTAAGTCGTCGAATCAATTTCTGAGAATTCCAGATTTCCAATTATCCGAAACCAAAGTATTAGTGTTGTCTTTTCTCTTTCAAACGGTTTGAATTACCGTACAGTGAACACAAGGAATTATATGGTACTACATCACTAGATTGCAGTTTGTTTCAGTAAATTATTCTGAGACACCATAGTCTTTGAGAAGCGTTTGTGTTTGTCCCATGGGAAGGGCTAACCGCTAGTTAATGTTTGAAATTGAAACCGGTTTCTCCTTGTTGTTCTCTTTTGATGCTTAAAGTTCTTCATTCTTTTTCTTCTTCATTTGTTTTAATTGATTACATTCAGTTATAGGATTCAGTCGACAGGGATTTGACCGCAGAGATATGATGGATCCTGAACCATTAAGGTGCAGAAGAACTGATGGGAAGAAATGGAGATGCAGTAGGAATGTAATTCCTGCTCATAAATACTGTGAGCAGCACATTCACAGAGGCCGTCAACGTTCAAGAAAGCTTGTGGAAGATGCTGAAGTTTCTTCTTCTCCTTCAATTGCCAAAATACATGACAAATCAAAAGGAGGATCGCTACAAAATTCAAACTCAAACATTTCAGTCTCTGTTGGTCTTCAACTTATGACAACCTCATCCTCCAATAATACCGGTGTCAGCCATGGTAGTACCACTCCCAGTAGCAGCTTCAGTAAGAATCAAATGACTTGTGTCACTGCTCCTTATATCAACACCAACACTGCTGCTATGTCCACAAACACCTCCATTCCTGTTACTACGGGGATCAAAAGTGACCACAGTGTGAGAAGTGATGTTATTGAGAGGTATTTTGGAAACAACTGCATAATCAGAGGAGGCAACAATGACATCAATGTTGGCAGAAATTTGTCACAGGGATTGGGATTCTCTCCAAGAAGTGTTCTTCAAGGTAGTACTAAAAGAGATCGTAACCCTTGGTTATATTGTTTCCCCCCGTTTTGCATAGTAAGCTGTAGCTTTAGACATTCATCTTTTGTGGCCGTTATTGTCTTCCGACCATAGGATGTAGTGGCTTATGCACTAACTACAGAAATGGTATAAAATTTGAACCAGGGAGGTGTAGAAGAACAGATGGGAAGAAGTGGCAGTGCAGCAGGGATGTTGTCCCGGGTCAGAAGTATTGTGCGCGCCATATGCACAGAGGTGCCAAGAAGCTTGTGAAAGGCTTCCCACCTGCTGCCTCCTCTGCTGCTTCATCTGCTGCTATAGATCCTTCTCCGCTTCCTCTAACCATGGCCGTGTCCTGCAAAATTGATCATGTGAGCCCAAATACAAACCTCTCCATCTCTATTCCAGCAAGCCCGCCCCTGATCAACAAGGGGAAAAGTAAATCCAGCAGTAGCAGTGATACAACGATCTCCGATACTGACATTATTGCTTAAATAAGGTGCCCTCTTAAAATGAGGCACCTACAGCTAGAAGCATAACCTATTAAACTTGTTACTATAGAGCTCATTCAGTGTATGAGTTTTCTGATGGAATTTCTGTCGAGTATAGTGTAAAAAAAGGGTGCCTCTGGTTTTTCTTGGTGGATTTATAGTTCTAGTATTTTGATAGAGCTTTATTGTTGAGGGGATAGAAAAGGTTTAATTTCTTCTAGCACATCTGGAGGCCATCTTGATCTGGGAAAACTTTGTACACATCTGACGAAAGTCTACTAGAGCACTACATGTATAACCATCTAGTTTGTGTTTATTTTTTTGATGTTTATTGTTGTTCTTTTACTCTCAAACGCACAAGTCTAGCTACGCCCCTTTTGATACCCTGAAAAATGTTAAACTAGCAACAGCTTTTGTTCAAAACTCTTATTTGGAGAAATAAGGGGGGATAGTTCACAGAAACTTTACGAGGGTAAAAATATGGAAAAATAAAAAAAGTAGAAGCTTTTGTAGGACAAGGAGAGACTTCGAGGGAAACTAAAACTATAGCTTTTGTAGGGATAGGTGGCATCTCTCGGATTCCAACCGCAGACCTCGCGTGTGTTAGACTGATGTGATAACAACTACACTACGACACCAGCTGATGTTGTCAAAACACGAAATTAACAGTTTTTCGTCGCCATGGCATCATTCGACAATGGGAGATTTTAAGATTGCTCTCTTTACAGCTTCGGGTAAATTTATGGCACCATTCCACAGTCAGGGCGATTTCAAGACTGCTGTGTGCAGCTTTAGGAAAATCTCATTTCTAAACTATTTGATATAGGCGGCTTCCTACTTTCAGACAATGTAGTAACCTAGTACATACATTGTAGTTCCTCCTACACTTTTCAGGTAATTACTGAAAATGTTTGTCTTAGGTAACTTTACAGTGATATAGTTTAACGCTTGTTCGCGATTTCAGTTATAAAGTCGCATTAGGTCGCTGTTCTCACTAAGTACAAAACTTTTGACATCAAATCTGATATCTCTATGAGTTCTGAATACACCGAATCCTATATGGTTTTAGGTTTTACAAATCAAAAATGGGAAACATGCTGACAGCAATTTGATCAGCAATCTGATGATCTTTTAATAGACAAGAAGTGAGTACAGTTAAGTAGACCGATCTCTGATGAAACTATACGACCAGAACCCCAAAAAAGATGCACTTAATATGACATATGAATTCAAGGTTGGGTTTTTTGGCGAAGTTAAAGGGTACATTGCCCCTTGGCCAAAATATTACACCAATAGAAGCAGATACCAGGATTGGAAAACACCTAAACAGAAGTAAATTGTAAGAACAGAAGTACTAATTTCTGCAGATACCGGAGGGATCTGCATTCTTGATTATCCAAGGGTGCTCCATGATATTCTGTAGAGAGAGCCTCTTTGAGGAGTCCTTTACTAGAAGCTGCACCAAAATTTTCATAACACAAAACCTCAAGTCACTAATGACATACACCATTTTCATACACATACCCATTAAAGAACATAGCCACATCTCCACATTACTTACCCGGCTAATGAGATTTTTGGCTTCAACAGAAACAAGAGGGGCAGGAGGGAAGGACAGGTCGACTTTCAATATTCTGTAGTTTCCGATACCATCAAAATCATTGATTAGTTACCCACTTGTTAATCCACTCAAAAAGACTAATTGCACACATATTAGGACTAAGCTAGTTATTAGTGTCATTACTCTAACAATTTACCTTCTGAATGTGTCACTTTGAGTTTCAGCCTCAAATGGAGGTACCCCATAGAGAAACTCATAAGAGAGAATACCCAAAGTCCAGTTGTCAACAGCATAATCATGAGCTTTGTTCTCCACCATTTCTGGTGCTAAGTAGTCCAATGTACCACACATGGTGTGCCTCTTGTTTGTGGACTGAACAGACCATCCAAAGTCCGCAATTTTCAATCGACCCTGCAAATTGTATAACATGATTATAGAAACCAAATTATTCATGGCACTGACAGTCATAAAAACTAAGGCCGCATTGGGTACAAGATGAATCCTGTTCTTTAAATCAAGAAACAACTTTTATATAGAAATTTGGAAGTATAAAACCCTGAAATTTTTTGAAAACAAAAAATCCTCACGGGAATGAGTAGGCAATACCTGATGATCAATCNTGCTTCTCATGACAATACGCCAACGCTTGGGCAAGACTTAAAATGTACTAGAAATATCATTTAAAGAAAAAGGGACAAATTATGAGTCCAAATCTCTTAAAAAAGAACAAATAATGAAGCCAAAGAAAAAGCATAATTAGAAAACCGAATGTGTCGTTATTACCGTGGCGGCTTGCTTTTCAGAGAAATGGCCATTTTTCCTGAGCTCCCCATAGAGCTCGCCGCCATGAGCGTATTCGAGAATCAAGAAGATGCGCTCCGAATCGTGGAACCAGCCGAAGAGACGAAGAACATTTGGATGCCTGAGACTGGTCTGAATCTCCATTTCTCGCCTCAGCTGGTGGTGCATCGAGTGCTTCTCTATTTGTTCCTTGAATATCACCTTCAATGCCACTATGTATTTGCTCTGCCCCCCATTTTTCAATTTTTAGTTTTATTTTCATTTTTTTCGTTTCGACCCAAAAACAAATATATATATTGAGATTTTTCCAAATCCTAATAATCTTGCATGATACTTGGAAATTGAAAAGAAGGAAAATGAAAGTTTAAAAAAAAAAAAAAAAAAAAAAACAATTTAATGGTTACCTTAGTTTCTCGGGCGAGATAGACTCTGCCGAATTTTCCTTTGCCGAGTGGTTTCCCGATCTCGAAGTCTTGCAAGGACCAATTTCGCTTTAAGATTCGTCGTTGCTGTGTTTCCATTTCCGATCTCATTTTCTCTGATTTGAAATACCAGACGGAGGGAAATCAATTTTCTGGCCTATTGGGTTCAAACTCGGAATTTGGGGGGGTGGGTTTTAGAGAGAGAAAGGAGGAGAGAGAGTAGGTGAGAAGATTGGAGCAGCTTAACTGCCGAGAAAAGAGAGTGAGAGAGTGTTTCCGAGGACATTGACAACTCTGCAAGCCATTCCATTCCTCTATGGAAAGAAAATCATTGCTCGTAAATTACTACCCCCCCCTCCCTCCCTTTTTTTTTTCGTTTTTTGCTTTTATTTTGTTGTTGTTGTTTTTTTTTGTTTTTTTCCCCTGTTTTGGATTCTGGATGGTAGCTTTAAATTACGTGACTGACCTTGCTGTTTCTATTTAATTACTTGAGTGTCCTGTGCGGCTTTGGTTCGTGTGGTTCTGAGGTTAGGAGTGGTGGGGGAACGTGGCGCCCATAACTTTTGGGAGTTTGTCTCGACTTTTGGTTAAAATCGGAAATTAATATCTTATAAGGATAAAGAACAAAAAAACTCAAAAAAAAAAAAAAACAATTTTCTGGTTAAAACTCAAAAACAATATGAATTTCTTTTTGTTTTTTTTTTTTTTGGAAAGTTATATGGGAAATTGGAAAACTAACCCAGGACCAGGGCGGAGCTATGTTCGGTTCACCAAGCACATATAACTATTAGGTCCAGTAACCCCATATGGCCGCACTTGACTTTTAGGTTGGGCTTTCAAAACCACTCCAACAGTGGACAATTATTAGTGTTCGTAGAAAGTTTCTCAAAGGTCATCAGCATCAAGAATATGAGTCAGAATTTTCCCTTTCTGTTATTACCGGCGTGATTAGATCTCCCAAGTCAGGGCACGGAACAATGGTTGCTGGGCACCAAGTTCAAAGAGACTTAGATGCAATTAAAGACACCGTAAAAATTGGCCAGTTTATGCGTAGTGTGCGAATATTTCAAACACCGTTGGAGGAAATGGACCAGAAGTCCCAAATACATCCACAGCCTTAGACTACAGTACATATTTTCTTTCTTTTTGAATTCAGAGTTACATATGCACACTGTAAGGGCTTTCCCTATGAAAACTAGACATCGAACATTATTTACATATAAAAGAATAGAAAAACTTCAAACTTATTGCGAAGCAAAGTTGATGTTGAGGTATAAATTTACAAAGGAACTCAATTAGAGCCAAACTCCTGGTTCCACTTTTCAAGCTCTTCCCACTTGCTTCTATTTAAGCTTGGCCTGATTACAGTCATTGCCTTCCGAAAATCATCGAATCTCAGTGGTCTTACCTGGTTAACAAATATTGACCATTAAAGAAAAGACATGACTTCTAAATTAAACAAAACTATTCCAACCATCTTCGGAATGAAAATTAAACAGTATAAAACAAAGGTCAAATGACCCTGTTAGTCCCTAAACTATTAGAAAAGTCTCACTTTGGTCCTTAAATTTTAAATTGCATCATTTTGATCCTTTAACTATTAAAAAAGTTTCATTTTAGTCCTCTTTGTTATATTTTTCATTTTATTTTTAACAAAATATGCATATAAGACACTTTTGCTATTCTGTTGTACTTATTTCTAATCCATAAGCATAGTCCAACACTACAAAAAAATTAGAACATGAATTGAAGACAATTTAAAAATGTTTGATTGAACAAAAATTAACTGCACATTAGACAATAATGCAACCTAGAACTGTCTAAAATTTGATATATATATATATATATATATATATATATATACATATATATACTTTTGTTGAAATATTAATATAAAATAAGAAATGCAACTCACGTGCTCATTTTGATAAGAATCAAACAAAACGTATAGCAGAAAAGACTAAAATGAAATATTTTTAATAGTCTAAGGACGGACCAATACGATGCAATTTAAATTTTAAGGACCAACGTGAGACTTTCTCCTTAGTTCAGGGACTAATAAAGTCATTTATCCTAAAATAAATAATCAAATCAAAACAGCAGCTTAACCTAAATTGACAACACAAAACGTTAATCTTTACAGAGAGAAAGTTCGTTCTGCATGATTATGATAGAACAATAGCTGAAATGGACGAGTAGACATATAGAAGAATATGTTCTTGTATTGCTAAGGAATCAATTGTACAACTATTGTTAGACTTTCGAGAGGTCTAACTCTCTCCCAATTGTGAGCTCAGTCCTCAATACAACATACAAAACTGAACTGCCCTCTAAACCAGTCCCCAACACTCTTTATAACCTTCCTTTTCTCAACTAACTAACCCTTATTACAGCTAATTACTAACTAATCCCCATGACAAACCAATAAGAGTGGAGACTTATCAGATTATGATACATAACCACTTTCAAATACATGGATTCAAGATCCGTAAATCAGCTCTAGTTGATGATGCATTCTGGCCACAAAACAAAACTCGAACAAAACATGGCAAAGCGTACTCTTTTGAAACTAAAATAACAATGTACCAAAATTTATATAAAAGTAGAATGCCATTATCTTTCTTTTGTCTACCTGATTTGCCTTGATGGTGAGAATGTTTTCACCTAATTCTCTAATTGGCATCAACGCAGCTTCTTCACACAAAGCTTGTAGATCACTTCCAGAATATCCTGTATGTTAAGGTTAACATAAGATAATTTTAACTCAATTGGGGTTAGAATTCATTCCATCCGTGATTATCACTATATTGCTTCATCATAAAAGTCAAACATTAACTCTTCAATTTAATTGGCTCACGATCCTCCTGAAATTCTGCCTAACATTCACAAAGTTACAGGATTCACTTGTACGGATTCAAGTAGTTATTTTAAACTTCTTTTGCTTTACTTATAATTTTGATTATTTTTTTGGCTCTTCAAGATTGCGTAGGGGTCATTTTGGGGGATTAGCTTACTAATTCCTCTGATCGGGAAAAACCTTTTTCTTATTCATTTTTGGGTTCGTCAAATTTTCCTCAGTAAATTTTCATAAAAAAAGAAACAAGAAAAAACTCAATTTTGGAAAATGTCTAGTAACTCAAATTTGGCAAGTTTGCAAATTGAATTTAGAATGCTCATTCGACAGTAACACGGAAGCTCTAGAAAGCTATTATGTAAGATCCTATACCTTCTGTCTCTCTTGCAAGTCTTTCTAGATCTCCATCTGCCACGATGAAAAACAGATTGTCACGTGATAGATTAAGATGACACTAACAACTGAGACTAATTAAATTTAGTAAATTAAGACAGAAAATATATAAACCAGCAGTTGCCGTGTCAATGATCCTTCTTGAAAAAACAAGAAACCAACAACAGTTAAGAGACGTAGTCTTACTGGGTAAGGAGAATGCTTGACCCTTGAGTTTATGTCCTAGAAGAAGTCTCCTAAGTGCTTCATCCGGTAAAGGTACATATATTCTCTTAACCTGGGTTCATGGTTCCACGTCACAATAGTCACAGAAGATCACTCAAGAAGCAACTTAATGCAAATTGAATGTTGCTCAAATATAAATACAAGGTTGCAACAGGAAACTAGGTTATTCCTTGTAATATGTAATGTAGCTTCTTATTATTTAGTTGAATATATACTTATCATATTAAATAGCTTTCAGAATACCGAAAGGAAAACATTTATTATCTTTCAGATCACAGAACTTTAGCACATGAACCATAATGTTCATAAGAAAAATTCTAGGCTTCTAGCTATGCATCAGATTACGTAAAATATGCGCCAGACATTTCATATGTATCATAAACAATTGAATTAACATTTTAAGAATGCCAAACCCTGAAAGAAAATAGATGCAGCCAACTGGAAAAAATATATACCAATCTCCTCATAACCGCATCATCCAATTCTTGTGGTTTGTTTGTAGCACCTGCAAGATTGATAGATTAATAAAAGGATAAAATGTCATATGCAGTGCAATCTGAAGAAATTACACTTATATAAATAAGTCCAGCATGCCTTATCCCTTTTATTCAAGGTTCATTTATGGGTAATCCAGTAAGATATTAGACTATATCTGTATATAACCTTGACCCTATATAAACGAACACAACATTCCTACAAATGCCATATAACATTGACCCTATATAAACGAACACAACATTCCTACAAATGCCAACTTGGTGACACTACCATCTTTTATTAGATTATTCAACAGTTTGGCTCTTGACACAAGAAGCATTAGCTATGACTAAGATGTCTAATGTAGCAAAGCCTATACATTAAAATATTGTTGCTGATCTACATCAAGTTAGCTAAGCTAAAAGCAAGGCAACCAAAGAATATCAATTATACTAGACATTAATTAAAGAGTTAATAAAGTAGATGGCCTTAGAGTCTGATTGAATATAATGATGCACTTAACCAAACCCAAAATTTTGAGACAAGAAAGGCTATATTAAAGTATAATCTTACCAATAACAATGATTAGATCATTATGATTAGAAGTCACCCCATCAAACTGTATCAAAAACTCTGACTTTAACCTTCTGCTTGCATCATTCTCGTTAGCCTGCCTTATTGACATGATACTATCAATCTGTAAAAAACAATTTTTTTTAAGAAAGGCTGTGGAAGATAACTATCTAAAGCAATCTAAAGAGGGCTGAATGGTTGAAAATTGATTCTCAGAGTCTCCTAATCAGTAGAACTATCTTTGGCACATTGAAGAGCAGAACCAATGACATAAAACAGGAAGGGCAAGTTATAGCTCATATAGAGATTTAAACAAAATAGCATACCTCATCCATGAAAATTACAGAAGGCTGTCTGAATTTAGCGACCATAAAGAGAGTCCGAACAAGTTTTTCTGCCTCTCCTACCTATTTCAGAAAAAATAAAATTTAGTCGAAATTTTATTAGGGAACAGGAACCACCAGACGAAAGAAAGCTACAGCCAGCTGAGTCGCACCCATTTTGAGGTCAAAGAAGATGCAGAAACATTAAAAAATGTTGCATCTGATTCTGAAGCAACTGCTTTAGCTAGCATGGTCTTCCCATTACCAGGTGGACCAAAGAGAAGCAAACCTATAAAACAAAGCCCAAAAGTTTTCTCCTCATAAAAAATTTTGGTTGCCTCACCACTCTTAGTCTGGATAAAAGTTTACCAGAAAATTACCTCTGGCTGGCCTTCGAAGACCAGTGAACAAATCTCTTCGCTTAGTCGGCAAAATAACCATCTCCATTAGAGCTTGCTTTGCTTTCTCAAGACCAGCTGCAAAGAAAGAAATTTAAATGAGTAACTCTATGAGTTTAACACAACAGAACTGTAGAAGGGAACAAAAATGAAAATAGTTATAAGGCATAGTATAACTTCTTACCAACATCTTCCCATTTAACAGAAGGACTTGTATCCACTATTGAGGTATTAATCATTTCAACCAACTTTGCTTCATAATTACCACCAGACTCTTGCGTAGGTTTTGTATTTGCAGTATTTTTTGTCTGAGTCCCCACTGCCAAATTGTTTGTACTGGGACGAGGAGACTTAGGTAAAACATGTTTCCTAGCATTTGGCATTGTTGATGCTGCTGAGGTTTTTTGTGCAGGAGCTAAGATGGTCTGCAATGATTATAAACAAAATATATGTGATATTTAAATTAAGTAAGACAGCCTGCTCAATGCTCAAAATTCTCCCAAAATCATATCGAATATTTGATGCAGATTATGAATCATAGGATTTACTACTATTTAGTATTATTATTAGGTATTATTTATTCTGAGTAATTAGAATTTGGTATGTTTTAAATTTTTAGAGTTAGTATGCCAGTTGTATTTAGTTTCTTGACTGTGTTTAGTTTCCTATTTGTGTTTGAGTTGCCTATCTATAAATAGGCCTAACTATGCTATTATTTTAAGACTTGATTAATGAAATTAATAAATTCAGACTCTGTCTCTCTGATTGTTCTCTTTCCCTATAAATTCCTCTCTTTCTTTCTCTCTTCTCTTTTCCTCTCTCGGTTATACATCAATGTTCTTTTCAAGAGACAAGACAGTGTTTTTAAAAAAAGTAATAGCTATAGACTAAAGTTCCATGAAAGCCTAATAATAGCCAAGGTAGCAGTAAAATTCATAATTCGTCTGCAAGTCTCAAGTAGCCTTGGAAACAACTTTGACCACTTGAGCTTGCACTTAGTAACTTCTAATTCTTCGAATCTCCCAGTTCGTATTCCTCCAATACCCCAATGGCGCTTCAATTTAAAGTAATTCAAAAAACAAACATAACAGCAAGCTTAAAAAGGAAGGGGGGGCGGGGGGATATTCACTTGATCCAGATGAAAGCATACCTTGTTAATGGATTTGCCACCTGAAATGAAAAAGGGCATTCAAAAGAAAAACTTAAGAACTTTCCTAACCCATGTCAGGTTTTGCAATTGAATTCAAATCAGCAGGAGATATAAACCTGCCCTCCTACTTAATATTTGTAATCTCTCGGACACCTGACCCTGCCATTTCGATATCTTTTGACGATAAGATTTCACCTTCTCTCGTTCACTGCCATTAAAACAATATCATGTAACCAAATTTACAGAAGCCCCTTTTAGTATCATTAGCACAAATGACACAATCAACTATCAACAACACGTTTTGGGTCGTAATTATCTACTTAATCGACAATATTGAACACTTTACAGCTTGAATTTATGAACTGGAGCAGTATTTATACAAAAAAAAAAAAAAAAACAGGACCATAAATTAAGAGACCGATCACCGTTATTATTATGGGTTAAATATGCAAAAGAAGATGGTGGGTCGATCAATTTGGATACCTGGCGCTAATAAAGGAAGGCGCAGGAGTAGAACTGGCTTCGACGAGTATGCGCTGGGCGTTGGTGTAGTGCTTAATGGCGTCGTCGAATATGCCCCACTCTTCAGCCCTAACCCCCTTGTCGATCTCTTCCTTTGCCAAATCGAAGAACCCCTTGAGCTTGTAAGCCACGCGCTCGTTCGAAACCGACGCGCCGGTTGCTACGGCTTCCATGGGCGGAGAATTGGGAGGAGCGCTCTGAGACTCACTGGGGGAAGTATCAGTGTAAGGCGTGGTGGACAATATTGAGCCCAGCGAGTCGATCAGTCCTTTGAAGAAACTCATGTTTGGGGAAAATGAGTTGCATAACTGATTTGATGAGAGAGAGAGAGAGAGAGAGAGAGAGAGAGAATAGTTTTTTCAGACCTTCGAGAGAGAGAATTTTCTATTTTCTCGTCTTTGCCTGCAAATTACGTAAAATAATAGTCGGGATTGGTTTCGGATTTTGGACTAAAATCGCCAAAGGGAAATTGGAGTGGTGTCCGCCTTTAATCCTTAATTCTTTTTTTTCTCTTTTCTTTTTCCTAAATGTATACTTAAACCATCTGCACTCACTAAGTGTGAATACTTTTCTTTGTTTCGTGAAATATGTGACAATGTGAGTAGCAAAATAGTGAATAAAATTTAAAGAAAATAAATGAAAAACATATAAATATATCACCTTTGTCCACTTTGTAAAATGTGTATATAGTTTAAATTTACAAATGACGGTAATGACAATATTATAAATTTAAACACATACTAAAAATAATATTATAAATTTAAGTGCATATTATAGTGATAATATTGTAAATTTTAACACATGCTAGTTGGCATATGTTATTATTTGTGTTAAATAACATGACATGGAAGACACCTTTTTTGGAATATAATATTGGTATGAGTAATAGCACTTCTATTAGAGATGCTCTAATCATGTTGTATTTGGATCGATACGGTGCACAATCTAATTCGAACATGATACGAGTAATGAATATATTAAAAAGCTAAATTCAAACACGTTATGATTAATGTATTTGATTATGACACACTCGAAATGACTACTCACTATTTATATAATTATGCACTAATTAATTTTGTTAATACATATAAATATATTTAGAATAATTAAAATCGCACAAAATATTAAGATGTTGATAAATGTATCATATTTGTCTCGTTTCACGTCAACATAAATAACACGCTTAATTAAGCAGGTTGACTTGAATTTTTTTTATTATACGATTTTAATACGAAAATTAATGACTATATTAAAATTGCACGTGAATCCTATTTACTATATCATACTTAAATAAGGTGAATTGGCAAAATATAATTTATAATCTTGTTTAAATGGGGGTATCATTCATCGAGCTGACTATGAGACACATTTCTACTCTTAGATAGTAGCTTAGCCTAATTCAATCACGGAGGAGAAGTGTAGCCCGAGCAAGAGATGTCGGGTCACTTTGGGCGTGTTTTTGAATGGATGCAGACTATATTATTTTTCTAAATAACTATCCAAGAAAATAAGTCTAATATATTTATGGTTTTCTCAGTCCTAAGGATGTAGACATTGAGTATTGGATTACTTTGATATAATTTATATCAAACTCAGAACTATGATGTATAAGTTATATATGTTGTGTGATCGGTATCTTAATCTTGTGTGCATAACAATATGCAAAATGGAATCAAGAGAATGAAAAGTATTTTAACTTGATTTTATGAAATCAGTAAGGAAGTCTAAGATCTCAGTTGGTATTTGTTACCAATTGTAAAAGGTTTTTACTTGTCAAAAATTTCCATATATTGACATTAGATTTCAATAATTTAAGACCATAGAGTTGAACAACTAAAATGGATGGGCAATCAATATCCTTGAATATTTAACAAAGCAACTACCTTTAATTGTCCATATTCATATTAGAGATATTTTGATTATTTATATATTTATATATATATATATATTGGCTGCATAACCGAGTATAAGACAGACGACAGTTAATTTGTAATTGGAGTATTCAATTGCTGATGTGTAGTAGATACTGACACAACTAACCAATAAGATTGGCTCAACAATCGAGTTTGATTGGCTTCAATTTATAGTAGGGTTAATAATTTTCTACGTGATACAACAATACTACTCAAAAACGAAACAAAAATTAAATGATGTGTTTCGCCTAGTGATGTGGAATACTCTATTTATGCCATCTTTAGTCAATAATACTATTCGAAAACGATACGAAAATTGAATAGATGTGTTTCGGCTATTGATGTGGAGTACTATATTTATGTCATCTTTAATTTTCTCTTCTTATTGGCCATTTCTAAAGTCACTCTTCATAATAACTTAAAATTTAAATTTTCTTACCTTTAAAATGTACTTAGTTCCAATTTTGTTTATTAATACAAAATAAATAAAAAGTTTAATATCCTTTACAACCCTATACCTATTGGACTACGATTTGCACTATTAAAAAAAGGGACCAATGACGTCACTTGAACTGCATCGTTTTTTTTTTTTTTCTAGAAAATGACGTGATTGAACTCCCACATCATGTTGTTTAAAAGCGACGTGATTATGGGTTCCAACAGATCACTTCTATAGGAAGTAACGTGATATATTATTTTATTTAATACCACATCATTTTTTATAAAAGCGGTATGGTAAGGGGCCCTAAAACTATATCATCAATCTGCACCCATAAAAAATAATCCGTTACGACTGTCCATTCAAAAACTATCAACTCTACCAAATCATTCCCCAACCCCAATTAGAATAGACCCAAATTTTCAATAACCTCTATTTTAAATTCTACAGATTTCGAATTTCAAATATCTCTTTATCTCTTTTTTCAATTTCTTCCATTTTTCGGTCTTTCAAAAATTTCTATAACAATCTTTTCTGATCTTTGGTCCATTTTTTTTTTTGTTTTTAGGCGCAGGTTCTTGAAGTTTCAGATCATCATCATTAATATCAGGGCGTAGAAAGGGAGACATGGTTTAGGCAAGGAACGAACAAAGTGACATCATAAGGTACTCCATGACAATGTCACGAATCCGTAAGTGTTTGGGTAAGGGAGCATAAAACCAATAATTTAGCGTGTAGGCCATAGAGGTGGTATGAAATGTATCAGTTATCTAATCTACAATGAGACCCGTGGAAAGATGACTCCTACTATGTCACTTTCTAAGAAAGTAACAAGGTATCCCTCAAAAAGTGATATAGTAAGACCCAACAACTAACAATTTGCGAATAATTTAGGCCTACTATATCATTTTCTGTAAAAGCGATGTGTTAAGCTAGTATACCATATTGATTTTTAAGTGACATGGTATGACGTGAGACTACTATATCACTTGTTTCCATATTGCTTATTGAGAGATATAGTTTCTCTACTACGGCGTTCTATAAATAATGTGGAAAAATGATTTTTGTATTGATGTTGTTATCTCATTTTGCTACCGTTTGTTGTCTTATTCACTAAAAAGTGGACAACTCAGTACTTTTTAATAATTATTTTTGAAAAGAAATTAATCTGTTAAATAACAATTCTATTTTATGTTGAGTTGTCAATTTTTGAGTTATTAATGATACACAATTATAACAACAAAATGGGACAATAAATCCTGAGTGCACACTTTTTTTTCCTCCCTTTTTTTAAAAACGATCCATACCTATTAGTTTTGAAAAGTTCACATCTTTATCTTATTCTTCGACCTTACGCCTTCTTAAACAAAAACTGATCACTTTCTAGTATATACATATATAAAGATATTTTATATTTTTGTTTTTGTTTTAAAGAGAATAAATGAATGAATAAATGGAACTTGAAAAATTACTAATTATCAATATTTTTTCCATCTATTTTTAATTTTTTTCTCATTAACGAGATGAGTTTCTTGACTCCTATATTAGTGCCCCATTTGGTGGGCTAACTAAAGGAGACGATTGGACTATTTAGTCTAATACTTTGTTTGGTTAAAAAAAAATCACGATTGGACTATAGTAATAGGATAAAATAATCTCCTTAGGCTTTGTTTAGTATACATAATAGGATATAATATGATTGGACTATTTTAAAGAATTGGATTAGATTAGATTTGATAAATAAGATAGGATTATAGTCTAATCTTATCCCACGTTTGGTGTGCTATTTTTTTGTTGGGATAGGATTAATATGTGTGTTAATATTTTTAACTAAAGTTTGATTGATATATAAAAATACCATTTTCAAAATTTATTTAGAGAAATACCACCTTTAAAAGAATTTTTGAAAGAAATATCATTTCTCAAAACTATTTACAAAAATGCCACTTTCAATTTTTTTAAGAAATACCATTTCTGATTATACCACTTCAAAAATTGAATATAAAAAAGAATACCACTTTTCAAAATTAATTTTAATAAATACAATTTTTAACCACTTTAAATTCTTAATCCATCCCAATCCCAAATTCTCAAGAGTCAAGAGGATAAAAGTATCCCTTTTTAAGAGTACAAATTTTGGAATAGATTGTTTTAATCCTATCAAATCCTTTTCATATTCATAAACTAAACATAAAATTAATTTAATCCTATTAAATTTCATTCTTATTATGTATTCCAAATAAGCTCCACTGCTTTAACTAATCCTATACTTAAAATAGTCCCCCACCCCCTCTGGCTTGCTTTTTCATTTTCCAAAAAAATGGGCCTATGATTTCTTTTTCTACTCTCTTTTCACTCACTTTCCAATAATTATGTGTTCCACATAATTTTTATCTTTTATTTTACTATACAATTTAAATAATGTAGACTATCAATTTTAATTACTACTACATTATATTTAGTCTCATTTTTAGTCCTAGAATAAGTCGCAGTACTAATTCAATCTAATCTTAAATAATAGTCCAATCCAGTTTAATTTTGCCTACCAAATGATTAGGTTAACAATTTTGGGTTATTTTTCTTAAACGCTAAACCAAAAAAGCATCTACAGTGCATTTAACACATTAATAGACCCGTAAGATGTACATTTTCCTAAATTAAAATACCAAAAAACGTAATTGAAAGAGAAGGAAAAATAAAAAAACACTAGCCGTATCAATACATTGAGAATTCACATATTATTACATACATGCCACAATTCCATATATGCCTACAACTTCTGAGGGCAGCAACCGGAATAAGCTAGTTCGGTCTAATTGATGGATTTCTTCAGTTAGAATAATTCCAACTGAATTTAAAATTTCTGCTCAAGGCCGCAAATTCTATTAAGCCAATGCTCTCCTAGTCCTAGGATTGGTCTGCAACGTTGTAATATACTTTTGCATCCAACGTTTCCTTTTCTTTTCTTTTCTTTTTTTTTTTTCTTTTCTTTTTCTTTTTTTGGGCATTTAAGTCCCCAAACGATTGTTTTCGTGGCATTAGTTATAGAAGATGTGGCTGCGGTACTTCTGTTATATCATTATCTTTCCTTTGTTTTTTGTTTTCTTTTTTTCTTTTTTTTTTTGGCATTTAAGTCCCAAACGATTGTTTTCGTTGCATTAGTTATATAAGACGTGGCTGCGGTACTTCTGTTATATAATTATCATACATATATATATATATATATGTATAGGAATATAAACTATTGAACTTATCATGAAACAATGCTTCACAATTGTTTAGGACTGTTAGTTAGACTCATCAATTATCAACTTCATCAAGGTCATCTAGGCGCCTCACAATAATGTATGGCCATACATTTGTGGTTGCAGTGCTTGGATTCATGACAATTACGTAAAGATAATTTGTTACCATAAAATTTTCCTTCTCAATTGCTGATGTTGATTATTGTCTCCAATTAATAGTTAGCGTTCAATTCGCTGGCTGGCAAATGAAAGTGTCCCATATTCTATATAAGAGGATAGAACAAGCTATCTTTGAGACACAACTACTGTGATTAGAGTTAGCCTTATGCTTTTCGAGGCTTAAGCCTTAAATGTTATTTAATTGCGCCTGTACGTTTGAGTGATCAAATAAAAGAAAAGAAAAAGAAGAGACTTTTTCCACCGACCACTTCCCTTGTCTGTTTTTCATTTTGCTTTAAAAGTACACAACCAGGTGTTTTAATTAGTCTTTTTTTTTTTCACTTTTATATATGTTGTGTTAATATGACAATCAGACGGTTGGAGAACTATGTGTACTCTCTGGACAGCTATAGGCTTCTTCTTCTTTCTCCCCCCTCCTCTCTTTCTTTTTATAACTAAAGTTCTTTCTTAAATGTTAAAAATGTTATATCCTGGAGAAGTGAGAACAGGAATTTTCTTTAACATTTTTTCCTCTCTTTGGTAAATGCAAGTTTAGCTTTTTTCTCTTGTACACATTGTAACTATATATATATATATATATATATATATATATATATATATATATATTATGAACCTATATCTAGACAATGTTTATGATTTATGGCTTCAACTAATTATAACATGCAGATCAATATATAGTTGGCTTCAAATTTGAGTATCCAATCCAGAAGTATAGTAAACATTGCAAGCTAGCTACCTCTATTGGGGAAGTAAATTGTAATATGCAGAAAGCTTGGTACTACAAGGAATATGGTCCTAAGGAAGTCCTCCAGTTGGGGGACTGTCCTATTCCTATTCCTCAAGCTAATGACCTACTTGTCCGAGTTCGAGCTGCTGCGTTGAATCCAATAGATTTCAAAAGGCGTCAACGCCCCATCTTTTCTTCAGATTTTCCAGTTAATTATTAGTAGTTTCTTTTGAGATATATATATATATATATATAAATATTTTATTTTGTAAGAGATTTAGGCTTAATACTTTCTTTTAAGACCAATTTCATTTGTCTAAGACTTTCTTTGGAACCTGAATTTTGTTGAGGAAAGAATTACGAGGAGAAAGACAAGGGAAAGAGATAAGGAAAACATTTTCATAAAATTCGATTAATTTTTTTTTAAAAAAAAACTTGTCTTTTTCAATATACTTGTGAAAATTCTATAAATAGTTAAAACATAACTCTCATCTTCTGTAGAACAAATTTTCCTTTTTTATTAATGAAAAAACAAACAAAAAAAGTGGAATCCTTGAATTTAAGTTTTTTTCTCCGTAAAATTAGAGTTCGAAACATGACCTAATAAAACATGTACCAAAAACAATAGAACTACTACTGATATATGGTTCGTAAGTCATGGACTGTCTGAGACTTAAATTCCCTTTTTATTAGGGAATAGTTATTTTTGAATCAACAAGATATACCAGCTTATTATTACTAAATACGCAGGTGGTTCCTGGCTGTGACATGGCGGGTATAGTGGTAGCAAAAGGCAGTAATGTGACCAAATTCGACATAGGTGACGAGGTTTATTGTAACATCCAAGATTTCAACGCCAAGGGGAAACTAAAGCAGCTAGGAACACTGGCAGAGTTTATAGTAGTCGAGGAAACGTTGGTAGCGACAAAGCCGAAAAACCTGTCGTTTGAGGAGGCCGCGAGCTTGCCTTTGGCGGTTCAAACGGCAATACAAGGCTTCAAAACTGCAGATTTCAAGGAGGGAGGGACGGTTTTTATAGTTGGTGGAGGTGGTGGAGTTGGAACCTTGGTCGTTCAGCTGGCCAAGGCCTTGTTTGGGGCATCTTTTGTTGTGGCTACAACTAGCACCCCAAAGGTAGAATTTGTCAAAATGTTAGGTGCTGATTACGTTGTCGATTACACAAAGACCAAGTATGAACAAGTTGAGGACAAGTTTGATCTCCTCTACGATACAATTGGTAAGGTTTCTTCCTCTTTTTCTTTTTTATTTTTTTTTTCTCTTTGAAAGTGGAGTTGTGGGGATTCGAACCTTTAGGTGTGAAGTACATGCTACTGTTAGAAATAGGAGAATCAACCTTTAGGTGTCAAGTTCGTGTTATTGTTTTGGTGGAAGAGAAGAACTATTATTTCTACTTGAATTGTTTCTCTTTTATTTGATACAAAATGGGGGGAAGAGCACTCTATTTATACTACTCTAAGGATGATTGTAGATATTCCATGTAACCTACAACTATCTAATTAATTATACAATCTAACAAATATAAGAATACTCTAGAAATTTGGATATTAAACTATGGGCTATTAGACACACACACACACACACACACACACCAAAATAAGCCCAACTCATAACACAAGCCCAAATAACTAAACTATAACCTAATGGGTCACAAACAAGTTTAAATCTAATACCCCCCTTAAACTTGATTTGTGACACCTAGTAAATTTCTCAACTTAAGAAAATCTTCATGCTTGAGTGGTTTGGTGAAAGTATCTGCTATTTGGTCTTGAGTCTTCACATACTTCAGTTGTACATCCTTTTTTGCAATACATTCCCTTATATAATGGTAGCAGGTATCAATGTGCTTGCTTCTATTATGGAAGACGAGATTTTGCCAAAGTAATTGCTGATTTATTATCAATATAGATCTCAGTGGGTTCATTCTGTGGAATGCATAGTTTTTTCAACAAATTTCTTAGCCAAATCGCATGACAGACATATGATGTAGCTGCAACATTCTCTGCTTCACAACTTGAAAGTGTGATGATTGGTTGCTTCTTAGACATCTATGTGAAAGCAGTATTTCCCATGAAGAATATAAATCACTTGTACTCTTTTGATTATCTAAGTCTCCACTCCAATCACTGTCATTATAACCCACAAGATTATAGTTATTAGATGATGAATATCGTAAGCCAAAGTTAGTTGTACCTTTAATATATCGAAGGATTCTTTTGGCAACTTTCAAGTGAGTGATTGTTGGAGATTCTATGTAACGACTGTCTAGGCCCACAACATAGAGAATATCAGGTCTTGTGCAAGTCAGGTAGCGTAAAATTCCAACTAAGCTCTTGTAGAGTGTTGGATACACTTTTTCTCCTTCATCATACTTTGATAGCTTGACTCCACATTCGATCGGTGTATTGACAGCCTTGCAATTATTTATATTGAACTTCTTGATGATCTCCTTAGCATAGCCTTCTTGTGAAATAAAAATTCCATCTTCTTTTTGCTTCACTTTTGTACTAAGATAATAACACATGAGCCCAATGTCAGTCATCTTGAACTCCTTTGTCATTGCTTTCTTAAACTCTTCGAATATGGATGGATTACTCCCCGTGAAGATCAAATCATCGATATAGAGGTACACGATCAAGATAACTCTATCTTTTATTTTAATGTATAATGCATGCTTATAAGGGCATTTAATGAAGTTGTTATCTTGGAAGTACTTATCGATGCGGCTATTCCATGCTCTTGGTGTTTGTTTTAACCTGCAAAAGGTCTTCTTCAACTTTAGAACCTTATCTTCTTGTCCCTTAATCTTATACCCAGATGGTTATTCTATATAGACTTCCTCTTCAAGGACTCTATTTAAGAAAGCAGACTTGACATCCATGTGATGAATTTTCCATTTATTTTGAGCAGCCAATGAGATGATCAATCGTACCATTTCTAGACGGGCGACAGGAGTAAATACCTCATCATAGTCTTTGACTGTATTCCTTCGTGAACAATCTTGCCTTATATCTCTCCACCTCTCCTTTAGTATTCTTTTTAGCCTTGTAAACCTATTTCACACCGATTGCTTTGTGCTCTTTTGGAAGCATAGCAAGCTCCCATGTATCATTCTTTGTGATTGCTTTTATTTCTTCATCCATCGCATCTTGTCACTCTTTACTTTGTGTAGCTTCATCAAAGCTTAATGTTTCACAATCAACAAGGAGGCAAAAGAGAGTCAAGTCATTTTGATTCTCAGTCATCTTATATATATCTTGTAAGCTCCTTAATTTTGGTATCCTTTCACTTGAACTGCTACTTGAAGACGATCCCGATATTGTTTCTTGATGAGTGCTTGCCATTGGTGAAGTAGGTAGGGTAACAAACTCTTACAGTTCTTCTTTTACTTGCACCATTCTTTGTTGCTCGCTTTCTTCTTCAATGTATGGTAGGAAGTCATAATTTCCCTCTTATGTATGCCATTCCCAGGTGCTTTCTTCGTCAAACTCCATATCGTGACTAATAATAGTCTTGCCATTGCTTGGATTATAGAGTTTCTAGCCTTTTGAGATAGAGTTGTAACCGATGAAGACAATCTTTTCACTTTTATCGTCGATTTTGGTTCTCTTTTCATCAAGCATGTGAACATAAGCTATGCTTCCAAATACTTTTAGGTGAGAGATTCCAGGATTTCTTCCGCTCCAAGCTTCTTGTGGTGTATTTCTCCATATGCTTCTTGTTGGAGAGTAATTTGACAGGTAAGCTGCATAAGCTACAGCTTTAGCCCAAAACTCCTTTAGCATTCCTTTGCTCTTGAGCTTACTTCTGGCTATGTCTAAGATTATTCTATTCTTCCTTTCTGCGACACCATTCTGTTGGGGAGATCTTAGTACTGTAAAAGGACAGTGGATGCCGTTGTCTTCACAATACTTCTAAAACTCGTAGGATGTGAATTCTGCTCCTCTATCAGATCTCATTGCCTTGATACTTCGATAACTTTCTTTTTCAACAAGTGTCCTGAACTTCTTGAATTTTTTGAACACTTATGATTTCTCATTCAAGAAATACACCCAGGTCTTTCTTGAAAAATCATCTATAAAGAAGAGAAAGTAGTTACTTTTACCGAGAGAGCTTAGTCTTATTGCACCACACACGTTGGTATATATGAGCTCAAGCAGTCTATGGGCTTGAGAACTCGATTTTCTTGGAAAGCTTCTTCTGAATTACTTTTCCAATAAGCATCCTTCACATAATTGGTCTAGTTAACTGATAAAGGATAGACCTCGAACTATCTCCTTCTTTGCTAGTAATTCTAGGCCGCCAAAAAACTTTAGGTGCCAAAGGCAGGATGAATCTTTGTAGCAAGCCTTTAGACATGGTGCTACGTCATTTTGAATATGTAATAAGAAGATTCTATTTCTTGTCATTGGTACTTTGGTGACTAACTTATTTCTATTGTCTCTTAAAGAAAGACTATTTTATTTCATGTGAATATCATAGCATTTCTCTAAGAGTTGGCCAAGATTCAAGATATTACTCTTCATGTTAGGCACGTAGTAAGTGTTTGGAATAAACTGATGTTCTCCATTTCTCAAGCGTATGAGAATTTTACTTTTGCACTTTATTGCTGCCTTGGAATCATCTCTAAATAAAACATTCCCAATCACCGATTCATCAAGCTCTATGAACATATCTCTTCTTTCACACATATGATTGCTTACTCCACTGTCAAGATACCATATATTTTCTTGGTACTCATTGGTCTCCTTGCATGCTAACAACAACATATCTTCCTCTTATCTTTTATCTTTGGCATAGTTGTCTATTTCTTGCACCTTCTTTGGAGCTCTACATTCGGAAGCATAATGACCATATCTTTGACAATTGTGACACTTGATTTGGGACTTGTCATGCCGATGTCGTGGGTTACCTCTTCTACGACCTCTTGTCAAACTTTATCCTCTATCTTCATTTTTATAATTATTGTTGAAGCATCCTCTTCCTCCTCTTCCATATCCGCGACCTCTTCTTGGCCACGACCTCTTCCACGTCCTCTTCTATTGCTAGAATCTTCTTAGAGTTGAGCCTTAAAAAGCTGCTCATTGAAATTTTGCATTTTCTTTTTCTTTTTTTTCATGGGCTTATAAGGAACCCAAGAGTTGTTCTATCATCATAGCTCCTAAGTCTTTAGTTTCTTTAATGACAGTAATAATATTCTCAAATTTTGGATTTAATGATCGAATAATCTTTTCTATAATCGTAACATTTTCTAGTTTCTCACTATTTCTCTTCATTTGATTAGAAATGGTTAGAACTCTAGAAAAATAGTCTGACTCAGTCTCTGTCATGTGTAGCGAATCAAACTCTCCTCTAAGAGTTTGAAGGTGAACCTTTTTAACATTTCCTTCTCTCTTGTATGATATTTAAAGTTTCTCCCATACTTCTTTGGAGGAGGTTGTACTTGAGATTTTCTCAAATTCATCATCATCTAAGGGTTGGTAGATGAGGAAGAGAGCCTTTTTGTCTCTCTTTCTTGAGTTTTTTAAACTATTATTTTGTGTTGAGGATAGTGCCACCTCATCTCTTAGTTCTTCGTAGCCTTTCTCCACTATATCCCAAACATTATGTACTCTAAGAAGGACCTTCATTTTGATAATCCAATTATCAAAGTTGTTACCATAAAGTGGTGGAACTTGAAGAAATATTAAACTACCAGTAGCCATAACTCTTAACAGAGTGAGCTTTTGGAAATTTCAACTACATGGATGGATCCGGAACATCGAAAAACCATTAGATTAACTAGTATATTGACTTGGTCAAAGTCAACCGCTCGGTTAATGGTCAATGCTAGTCAACAGGCTGGTCAACGGCGTGGTCAACGCCTCCGACGGCTTAGTCAACGATGCGGTCAAACGGCTCTGATGGCTTAGTTACCGACTCTGACGTCTTGATCAAACGGTTCTGATGGCTTAGTCAACGATTCTAACGGCTCGGTCAAACAACTCTGACTCGGCTCAACTTAGTAAGTTGACTCAGTTTGTGGTAGCAAACTTTCGACGACTCGTTCAGACTCATTCGGACTCTGATTGGGTTGATTTTTGCCGCAGCATGTTCGTCTCGTCGAGTTTTTCGATTTGATATGTAATAGTAGTATGTTTGGAACAAATAATTAACACTCTCAATCTCAAGAATTCTTTTCTGATGTAGAAGATCAGTCAAAACTGCTACCACAAAGCATACTTAGAATTTCAAGAGAACTCACAACCTCACTCTAAAACCATTTTATTGGAAATAGGAGATTTTTAAGGCTACAAAGGCAAAAGAAGAAACTAGAGAGAATTTTAGTGGAAGAGAAGAACTTGTATTACTATTTGAATTGTTTCTCTTTTGCTTGATACAAAATGGAGAGAGGAGCACTCTATTTATAATATACCAAGGATGATTTTAGATACTCCATGTAACCTCCAACCACTTAATTAATTATATAATCTAGCAAATACAAGAATACTTTAGAAACTGAGATATTAAACTATAGGCTATTAGACACACACATACCAAAACAAGTCTAACTTACAACGTAAGCCCAAATAACCAAACTATAGCCTAATAGATCACAAAGAAGTTTATTTCTAACAGTTACCACTAGCTAGGTTTATACATACAATAAGAATAGAATACTATTTTTATTTATTTATTTATTAAATTTTTTCTAACATGATTCTAAGAAGACATTGAATATAGTAAGCCAGCTCAAGTTTTGTGTTGCTGTTTTCTAAGTTCTAATACAAACTTTTTTAAATTGATATTTTCATCAATATTATTGCAGGGGATTGCGAGAACTCTTTTGTGGTGGCCAAAGAAGGCGCACCAATAGTAGAAATAACATGGCCTCCATCTCATCCAAGAGCAGTTTATTCAAGCTTAACAGTTTCTGGGGAAGAGCTAGAGAGGCTTAGGCCGTGTTTGGAGAGTGGAAAGCTGAAACCCGTGATTGATCCGACTGGTCCATACAATTTTGAAGATGTGATAGAAGCTTTTGCATATTTGGAAACTGGAAGAGCTAGGGGAAAAGTCGTCATCTCTGGAACTCGGGATCAACACGACACTACTAATTAAATATGACTGTTAGTCCTAAGCTTCTTAAAAGTAATTATATTAATATTAAAACTACGTATAATAAAAAAGCTGAGCTACTTATGCAAAGATAAATAAATAAAAGGTGAGCTCTGCTAATAAAGCAGTAAATTCTAGAAGTGCACCTTTTGTATCATGCTATATATCAATGTCTCGTTTAATAGAATGTTCTGATCAAGGAAAAGACACCTGCTGAGGCTATAACAATGGACAGGAGCCACTATATTCTCTATATGTTTGTATACATCTATCATATTATGAAATCCAAAAATAAAAATAAATTTGTATAAACGTCATGACAGGGATACAAAAACGACAATAATCTTTCACGATTGATCATTGGGATTAGCAAAAACGGCATCCTACGTCCTCTTCTGTACTTTTGATAAGTCAAGTACCAAAATGAAGCTTCGCTAAGGCTAACACACACATACACATATACATATATGTACGTTCGTTTACTTTCTTATCCTTGCTCTTCCCAACTTCAACAAAAAGATGGGCATCGTCTATACCATCTTCACCATATGGCTTTCATTAATGTTTCTCTTGCTAAGCTTTTCTCATGTTAAGAATCTTCATCGGCAGGTCCATCAAGGAAGCAGCATATCCACCCGTAAACGGCACCATTTTCAACCTACTCTTCAACTACAACAAGATACATATACTACTACTAAACCCAAGTTGCTTCCAAGTACTCAACTAACAAAGTGAAGTTTTCACGTTTGGCACACAAAATATTGGTCATATATTGAGAGAGTAATCCTGTAGAATACAGTGGTGTCTAGCACGGCATGACAGTTAATTTGTTACTCTATAATTAATTAATTAGATTTCACGTGGGCTCTACCAGTAATGTAATCCAGTAATAGATCACTAGCATCACATTATTACATAATATAGAAAGATACACAAAAGACAAGCTTTTTGATAAAACGAAAACAAGCTTTTATTGTTTTTTGGCACACTCATTGCATTATAACCAGATGCGACCATGGACAATGTGCTGCACAAATGCTACTATCTCCACACAAAAAAATTTTAGTAAACAAACAACAACTCTAACTACTCCTTTAGACAATCCCACGTACATCAACAAACTAGAAAAAACAAAAACAATTAACTACTAAAGGTTCACACGCCAACACTTCTAATTAAAACATACCAAAGTACAAATACTGATCAATTTTATTAGCTTCTGAAATAAAGGCAATTTGAGGGGTTTAGTGAATATATCAGCAATTTGGTCTTCACTTCTGTAGAAAGTAAGATCAATGATTCCATCGTTAGTAAGGTTTTCGAAGAAATGATACTTCACATCTATATGTTTACTTTGCCCATGTAAAACATGATTCTTGGAGAGTTTAATTGCTGAACTGATGTCACAATAAATTATTGTTGCTCTCTGTTGTTTTCAGTGTAGCTCTTCAAGAATTTTTCTCAACCAAACAACTTGATAGACTCATAAATTTGTAGCTACGAATTCAGCTTCAGTGGTTGATAAAGTGACAATGGGTTGCTTCTTTGATGACCACGAGACAACTCTTGAACCTAACACGAAAACATACCCTCAAGTACTTTTCCTATCATCTTGATCTCTAGCATAATCACTATCTATGAACCTATTAATCATACTTTTCTCCCTTCTTGTAGAGAGTCCTAAAACCGATAGTACCTTGCAAGTAACGAAAAATCGTTTTTGCAGCTTGAAGATGCATCTCTTTTGGACACTCCATGTATCCACTGATGAGGCTTACATCGTGCATTATATCAAGCCTTGTGGCAGTCAAATACATCAAGCTTCCCACAATTTGTCTGTAAAAAGTGCTATCTACCTTTCTTCCTTCAGGATCTTTCATAAGCTTCAAACCATACTCTTATACCAAATTTGCTGATATATTCATTGAAGCCCTCAAAGTGCTTTTATTTCAGAAGCTAAGAAAATTGCTTGGTGTTTACACTTTGGAAGGTATACTTTGAAGAAGTGTTGGTGTGCAGATAATATCTTTTATTTTTTTATTTTTTTTTTCAACAAAAATATCCTTTAAACTGAATGTTCGGAACTTTTCAGTTTAAGGGAGGGATTGGTGAAAAGTCAAGGTTGTTTCACCTGCTATGCATGTGAACCTTTAGTAGTTAATTGTTTTGTTTTTTTTTTTTTAGTTTGTTGATGTACGTGGGATTGTCCAAGTGAGTGGTTGGAGTTGTTGTTTGTTTACCATTTTTTTTTTTTTGGTGGTATTAGTGGCTGCGGTTGTGTTGCACGTTGTCCATGATTAATAGCTCTATATAAAGAGCATCTGGTTGTAAAGCAATGAGTGTGCCAAAAATCAATAAAAGCTTGTTTCTGTTTTATCAAAAAGCTTCTCCTTTGTCTATCTTTCTATATGATGCAATAGGGCTATCAAAGTTGGGTGAATAGTAGTGAGAGAAGAGTCAAAAAAAAAAAAAAAAAAGATAGAGTACGTTGACAGTAAAAGACACAATTGAGAGTAACAAACAAAAAAAAAGAGAGATACAATTTGTGGGAAAGAAAATACTTCGCAGCATCAATAGTAATTGGGGACTTCAAACAACTTTGTGTCGCCTATAATTCCACTCTTTGATGGTCATTATGATCATTGGAGCATGCTTATGGAGAACTTTTTGATGTGTCGCCTATAATTCCACTCTTTGATGGTCATTATGATCATTGGAGCATGCTTATGGAGAATTTTTTGAGGTTTAAGGTACTGGCAAGTTGTTTCCAATAGAATTACAGAACTAACAATCGATACGACAATGATAGATACTCAAAAATGGAGTTAGAAGGGCAGTAATTGAAGGATCTTAAAGCAAAGAATTATCTTTTCCAAGCAATTAGTCGCTCAATTTTGGAAACCATTCTTTACAAGGATACCTCTAAGCATATTTAGGATTCCATCAAAAAGAAATGCAAAGGATACAGAGTTCAAAACACTTCGAATGAAGTCGGGAGAATCAGTTGCAAATTATTTCTCTCGTACAATGATGATTTGTGAATTAGATGCAAATCCATAGGGACAAGACGAAGGATGTCACTATTGTTGAGAAGATTCTTCGGTCCACGACACTAAAATTCAATTTTATATCTACTGTATCGAGGAAGCCAATGACACTGAGGAACTTTCAATTGATGAGCTGCAAAGTTCCTAGTTTGTTCATGAAAAGAAAATTAATCAGCAAGAGAAAGATGAGTAAGCATTGAAGGCCTCAATAGAAAATCACTTGACACAAGTAGAGAAGATAGAGGACGAGGCAGAGGTAGAGGTAGAGGAAGAGGAAATAATAATTGTGGAAACTAGCAATAACACCATTACCACCAAGAAAATAAATTTCAAGGAAGGGAACGAGGAAGAGTAGGTCACCACATAAAAACTTATCGATCAAAGTCAGCAGTTAACTCCAATATTGAATACTACAGATATCATATATATGGACATTACCTATCAGAATGCCAAATTAATTTGGATAGAAAAAATGGAGAAAGAACCAACTTTGCAGAAGAAAAAGAAGAAGAAATGTCTCTTTTGATGGTGTGTCACGTGAAAGAAGAAACTCAACAAAATATGTGGTATTTAGATACTAGCTGCAGCAACCATGTGTGTGGAGATAAGAATGCATTCTCTGATTTAGTCGAATCTTTCCGCAACACCATCAAGTTTGGTGACAACTCCACGATTTTTGTTATGGAAAAGGAAGGGCAATTATTCAAACCAAGGGAAATTCCAACCATTCTAAGTTGCTTAGTGTGGTTCAACTAAAAAAAAAAAAGGGATATGAGATTTCTACCAAAAATGGAGTTTGTCAAATTCAAGATGCAAAGTTGGAATTAATTGCTTAAGTCAACTTGACGGTGAATCGTTTATTCCCACTTTATCTCCACAATACAAATCATTCATGTTTCACGGTAAAATTGAAGGATGCGACATAGCTATGGTCATCTAAACTTTGGGGGTTTGAAGACTCTACAATAGAAAAATATGGTGACCGGTCTTCCTCAAATTACAACTCTCTGAAGTTTATGAAGAATACGTTATTAGCAAACAATACAGTAATCATTTTCCGCATGGAAAATCATAGAGAGTAAAGAAACCATTGGAGTTGGTTCATTCTAACATATGAAGACCGATAAATCCATCTTCAAGTTGAAGGATGGATTATCTCCATGTTGGAGCGGTTTCTCACCCGTTGTCCACGTGTCTCTGAACACGCTGATGCTTTACTCTTTAACTATCCACGTATCCTCGCTATCCTAAAAGTGCCCTGAACTCCAGGCAGGGTCGGAGAGGCGGGGGTGGCCACCTGCAAAGACTCTCTGATGCTTAAGTCAGTGGCCTATCTTTGATTCAGGGTAGGAATGAATTAGTTTTATATGAGTATATATTTGTTTCTTGCTCATAAACTTTTTTTCATACACTTCTTTCTTGTAAGCATACATGCCCCTCTCGGGAACGTATGGCTCATATATATATAGTCCTGAGATTGTGAACCACTCGGGTCTCAATCTCAGGACTGAGTACCTTTTTCCTCAGAATGTTTCCCAGAGGTCATGGGCCGAGATTACCGTGATCACCTCTGTATCACTGTAGCCTGGTTTCCGCCGCCTCCTATGGCTTGAATATGTCAGGGGTGAGATTTGGTCAAATCGCCATTCTCTCAGGACGGCTTGCCCCCCTTGCGCACGCCTATCCAAGATCGCATTAAATGCTCTGTCTGGGTCTGGAATTATGAGTTGCTTTCCATCGTATTTTGGTGGAAGACCCTTGGGACTTCCGATCCCCCCAGCTGTCGAGGTAAAGGTCGGACTGGGCCAAGTCTGTTCAGGGTCTGTGATGGGTCCGGCCCTAATCTCGGACGGCCCAACGGCCGATTGTGAACTCACGTGTGACTCGCGTGGCCTTTAGCTAATCATTCTCGATACCTGTCGGACGGTGGGCCCTGTTTGTGACCTGTTCTGCCACTTAATCGTCCACGTGGTATATGATTTGGAAACGGGTCCCACAACTACCCCCATTTCCCTACTTGATGGATTCGTACCTATCAAGTGGGGAAATCGTTTATCCGTTCCTCCAATCTGGGGGGTGCACATGGCTCCCTCCCTGCCGACGCGGAGGCATGCCATCCCATGTCACGAAATCTGTTTGAATTTTGAAGTTCCGACCATTCGGTCTCCTTTGCTCTCCTATTTTCCAGAAAAACTCTTCGGCTTCCCCTCTATAAAAGCCGCAATTACGTTCATTTGCCACTTTAAATCTTCAATCATTTTAGCCTCATAAAATCCTAGGGTTTCCGATTTCCTCTCTTCTAGAGACTTTTACTATTTCACTCGTATTCAGAATAATAGCTTCAAGTCAAAACCAGGAATTGTGCCCCGTCGTGGATTCAGAGCTGGATTTACTAAGGAGATAACTCTGCCTCCCTGGTGGAGTGATGCTGCAAAGAGTCGAGGGCCCTGTGGATTGGTATCTTCGTCCTTGTGCCCCCGAAGGCTCTATCATCTTGGGCAGAAAACATCTGGACTGGCTGCGATTCCCCCTTCCTCCTCTGGTCCACCAATTTTTCGCTTTGACGGGGATTCACCCGATGTAATTGAATGCGAATGGGGTCATGATCCTGATGGGGCTTTCCGCCCTATCAGTACTCTATAATTTGCATATTGACCTGGAGGTGGTTTTTTATGTTTACAAGCTCACCCTCATCCCTAAGAAAAGTTCCTACCCCACCTTTTACCTCCAACTGCTACCGGGACGTCATATCTTCTGGGGCTTACCGAGGTCAGATAAATAATGGGACTCCCATGCTAAGTTATACACCATTGGAGGGGCGTGGCGCTCCCCTTGGGTGAATGGCGAGCACTTCCAAGTTCCCTCAGCTTTCCTGCAGAGTAAGTGCTAGGTCATGATTTTTGGGTCTGTACCCTCCCCGTATGTTATTGCTCATGTTATTTTGTCTTGTGAAGCCTCAGCAGAAGAGAACAAGTTCGAGCCGCATTTACTGGCGGGGCGGCTCAAAGGCCTGGAGGGGATCATCATCTTCGGATCTCCCGGGGACTGCAGGCATATCCAGGCCGTCCTTAATCCCCTGACGATGAACATGATGCCTAGGATGGTTTCATACCTTCCATTTCCTCTGGATACCTGGGTCATCACAAAGCACATGCGGAGCCGACTTGACGCCTCTGCCCTGAACCGATTCTGTTGGGACGAACATGACCGAATCACCATGGTGGGTCGGCAGGTTACGGCTTCAAGCCAATTGGTGGGCACCAACGACCTAGTGGCGCCGTCTAGCCACGAGCTCGAGAAGGCCGTGAGGCTTGTGGTCGAGGAGTGCCAGGCTCTACAGGGAGGAAGCCGCCGCCCCCAAGAGGGCTAGGGGTGAGTTCATTTTCGTATCCTTGAGCTTCGTGGGTCAGATTGTGGCTGTGACCTAAATATGTTACTTGTTCTTTGTAGGTTCTGAGACAGGCCCATCGGCTGACCCCTCACCCGTTAAGGGGGGAGCCGCGGGGCATAAGGCTTGCTCCAAGGCACCCACTGGCCGGCATCTCGTGGCACTCTTAGGAGATGAAGTGCCTGCGGTCCCCCGCTCTGACGCAGGTGAACCTCCATCTGGGGGAACGTCTACCACACGGACCGTAGATAGGGAGGAGATGCCACTGAGTCTGGCTGGGGGGTCTGCTGCAGCAATCTTGTCCACTCCTGACTCTGGTTCGAAGTTGAGCGTTATTAGCCTCAACGGGGAGATCGCCGAGCTCAGTGGGGGGGCTCCGAGATTGAAGTCTCGACTATCTTCCCTTCCCCCGGTCCCAATAAAGCAGCGACATAAGGTCGGCTCGTCTAACGAAGAAAAGGGTCGGGCTTAGAAAAGGGGCAAGGTTACCCCCTCGTCTGACAGTAACGACGACGGGGCCACACTGACCTTTCTAAGGAGAAGAAGGTCGGCGTGCAGTGGCCCGCCCAGAGGAAATGCACCACCTCCCTCCGTGGCTGACGGCGCTCTTAGTGGCGCCGGTCTTTCCTCTGTCCCTGCAGCCACTACCTCGGGGGCATGCCCAGCTGGCGAAGAGGGTGCCCTCGCAGCTAGCGGGGCAGGGCCTTGTTCCCCAGGCGCAAGCAACACCTAAAAAGAGGGTCCAGCCACAGAGCCGGAGCTGGAGGTGCTCTCTTCAAAGAACGTCGAATTGGTCACCAAACGTACCTTTGCACAGGTTTGGTCCATTCAGTTGCTTCTATATTTTTTAGCATCCTTGCTAAATGCTGACCCCCCCTTTTTTTTGTTTAACTTGCAGCTAGCTGCCATCCTGTCTTTCTACTCCTCTCGCATCACAGATTTGACCGGGGAGGTGAGTTCTCGCTCTACACTGGCCGAGCGCAGCGAGGCTGCCCTCGCCGAATTAAGGTCTGACTTCAATTTTTATCGGAGCCTCAAGGAGGCGAGAGTCAGCAGTGCAGTGGCTCACACTCTGTGTGTCAAGAGGACCAGGCACGAGGAGATGGCTGTGAGACTGGCTAAGGCAGAGGCCGATAAGCTTGCCCAATCTGAGGCCGTTAGACTGGCTCAGAACGAGCTAAAGGTCAAGGAGCAAGAATCGCAGAGCGTGGGGGCGGAGATAGGGCTGGCTTTTGTAGCCCGTGACAGGGCTGTTGACGACGCAAAAGAAGGAAGAAAAGTCGAGGCGAAAGCCAAGCTTGAGGCCCATTCTCTGCAACGCAGACTTGACCGGTCCAACGAGATAAATCGATCTCTCTTCTTGGATCACAAAAATCTGATGGGTGCTCATGTGGAGATGTCTCACAAACACAGCAAGGATTTTACCGGCATTAACATTTTTTTGGTCGACTTATCGTAGCGGTAAGTAGAGCTCAGGCTGGCGGAGCTGAAGGATAGGCTGGCGGACACAGAGAAATTGAAAATGAGATACCAGAGGCAGGTGGACATCCTTTCTGCAGAAAGTTATAGGTCTAGCTGGGAGAATAGAGAGTTCGAAGGCCACGCTGAGGTGGTAATGGCAGAACAATTTGACGATCAGAAAGACGTTGAGAGAGACCACTATTTCATCAAGCACTACATGCAGCAGCTCGGCGATGAGATCAGCATCACATATCTGGCTGATGTGCTAAAGATGCTTGCCGCGGAAAAGGACTAGCCCTCTACATCTGCTTCTGGTGCCAAAGAGCTTATCCCTATTTCCAGTCCGCCAGATCGAACTTCGGAAGCCCCTAGCGCTCAGCCTAGTCTTGGAGTCTCAACCGGTGAGGGGTCTGGCATGGTCATTGTATCTAGTGACGAATCCGACCCTGGCACGCCACCCTCTACCGGGGCTGGTCCAAGCGCCGGGATTGGCCACGCTCCCATGGATGGAGGTAACTAGTGTCTCTAACTTTGTACATTTGTAAAGCTGACCTTCATTATAACCCTCCGAATAAATAATAAGAACAGTGCGATTCTCTTTAGTTTGTTTTCTTTTTCTTTGTTGACCGCGTCCGGGGCAAAGTCAAGCTTTGTTGTAGCCGTCTGTATATATAATTGTGGACAATTCGTATGGACACGATTTCGGACTATTAGTGAACCCTCCTCAGGCCATGACTGCCAAGATTAGTTCTAGAGATAAGGGAGCAAGCTTTGACCCATCCGGTTTTACGGAGGCATAACTCTTGTTATAACTTATTTTGGCAGAATTTGACCCGTGCATGTGGCTGGACTTCTCTGACCCCAAATAGGACCGTGCTCGGAGCCAGCTCCAAGGATTGGTCGACCATTGTTTGGACCCGTCGTTGCAAAGGAGAAGGCCTGGGCTCGGCTCTTACCGGGAACAAACAGGGCACTACCACTCTGACGTCTCCTTACGAGTCCGTTCGCGACCTGCCTCCCGTAAGTAGGGCTTATGAGTGCATACCACTATTAACCATGTGCTTTGTATTTTTAGGATATAATAGACAGACTTTAATCTTAATTTCTTTCTTCACGTTTGATTTGGTACTAGACTACTTCCAATGGGTAGACTCCAAATCCGCTCACATCCTGCCCATGCGCAAATAAATCATCCCCCGGGTAGAGCCTGCTTTCCTTTAGCTCTTTGTGTAGCTAAAATGTCCCTTAAGGAGGGTCCACTTCTAACGGGTGGATCTCGACCCTGCTTTCCTTTAGCTCTTCGTGTAGCTAAAATGTTCATTAGGGAGGGTCCACTTCCAACGGGTGAGTCCCGACCCTGCTTTCCTTCAGCTCTTCGTGTAGCTAAAACATTCTTTAGGGAGGGTCCACTTCCAACCGGTGGATCCTGACCCTGCTTTCCTTTAGCTCTTCGTGTAGCTAAAAATATTCATTAGAGAGGTCCAACTAGTGGATCCCGACCCTGCTTTCCTTTAGCTCTTTGTGTAGCTTAAAATGTTCCTTAAGGGGTCTGCTGGCAAGCTTTTGGGCTGCGCACCCCTTTCTTCCTCGTACGTTTTCCCGGGTCATCGGTAAGTATTTTATTGCACGACGTGATTCCCATAGTACGATCATTTTTGAGGTCTGCTGGCGAGTTTTCAGTTGCGCAACTGTTTCCTCTTCGTACGTTTTCTCGGGTCATCGACGAGCGATGTGACTCCCATAGTACGAGTGTTTTTGAGGTCTGCTGGCAAGATTTTGTTGCACAGCTATTTCCTCTTCGTACGTTTTCTCGGGTCGTCGACGAG
>JXTB01000621.1:25323-49742 GCA_002914805.1 Parasponia andersonii | reverse complement strand
GGCTATCTTTCCAGCCAGGCATTGGACCTCCCGAATGGTCGAGGGTCTCTGCACATTTGCGATCGAGGTCAGCTAGGTCGGGTTTGCCTCAATACCCCTCCTGCTCACGATATGCCCTAGGAATTGACCAGAGGATACCCCAAACACACATTTCTTAGGATTCAGACGCATCCGATATTACTTCAGAATCTGAAAACATTCGTCTAAGTGTCCCAGATGGTCTGAATCTTCTCTGCTCTTCACGACCATGTCGTCTATATAGACCTCCATAGTCTTCCTTAGTAGCCTGTCGAATATTTTATTTATGAACCTTTGGTAGGTTGCCCCCGCGTTCTTCAAGCCAAATGGCATATGCCTGTAGCAGTACAGACCATGCTCCGTGATAAAAGCTGTGTGAACCTGGTCTTCCGCGTACAGAGGAATCTGGTTGTACCCAGAGTAGGCATCCAAAAAGCTCATTCTGTTGAATCCCGCCATCGCATCTACCATTTGGTCAATTCTTGGCAGGGGAAAGCTATCCTTCGGGCAGGCCTTGTTCAGGTTGGTGAAGTCTATGCAAATACAGTCGTCGCCATTTTTCTTTTTTACCACTACCGAGTTAGAGACCCAACGCGGATATGCGTATTCCCTGATCAGATCGTTTTTCAGCAGCTTCTCTACCTCCTTGTTGATCGCCCTGTTTTTCTCTGGTGTGAACCTTCGGGGTTTCTACCTGACTGAAGGGAAATTGAGATCTATATTCAGCCAGTGGCAGGTGTGTATGGGGTCTATCCCGGGCATATCATCGTAAGACCACGCAAAGACGTCCTCGTTCCACTTCAGGAATCCCAACATTTTATTCCTTTGCTCCTCGGGTAATAAGGCCCCGATTAGAACCACCCTCGCTGGCTCTGCCTCTTTCAAAGGGACCGCTACCAGCTCCTCGATCATGGATTCCGGGCCATCAGACTCCTCTTCAACTTGCCTCATGTACGCTGGCAGGCGGTCCTTTAATTGCTATTCGTCCCCGGTCGCGGCGCTTGCATTCGCGTCGACTCCCCTTAGGGCGGTTGAAAAGCACTTCCTTACGAAGGTCTGGTCTCCTTTGATGTCTATCGTATAGGTACCGTCCTTTGATAGATATCTTAAGACCTGGTGGAGGGTAGAAGCGACCCCATGCATGGCGTGGATCCATCCCCTTCCCATGATGACGTTGAAGGAGGATTGGCAGTCACTGATGATAAAGTCCACGTCCAAGCATCTCTCAGTAGTGCAGACATTAAGGGTCATGATGCCCAACGGGCAAACCTTAGTGCTTTCGAAAGCGAACAGTGGTTGATAGGTTAGCCTGAGTGCGCTTCGATCCAAGCCTATATTTTCGAATGTGCTAAGGAATAGGATATCGACGCTGCTTCCACCGTCGATCAGGACCCTTCCGATCAATGCGGAGCCGATCTGTAGTTTAATCACCAAGGGGTCGTCGTGAGGCATCCGCACCGTAGTTAAATCTTGCTGGGTGAAAACGATGGGGGCTGCAGAGGTGCGACTATCTCCTGACGTCAAATGGTAGATGGAATGGCCCATCCCCCTCAGGCGCTTCACTCATTTTTCAGCTCTTTTGAGGCTTTTTTCCTACTCCTCCTACTCCTGGGTCGGCTCTGGTCTGCCCACGATGGTCGGCATTATCCTCAAGGTCTGCTCTCCTGACCCAGAGACTTGGGTCTGCTTCCCTTTTTCAGGCCTGGTGATGTCTTCCAGCGGTTGGGTTCCACTGGTTTTCATATACTGTTTCAACCTACTGGCGTGGATCGCCATCATGACCTGTGCATAGAGGTTGCGGCAGTGGACGATGTCGTGCCCGAAGTCTTTGTGAAACTGGCAATACCTATTCCTGTTCTTCATATGCTCAGGGACGCCAGATTTGGGCGGGTCTTTGAAAATGCCCCTGTCCTTGCTTTGGAGGTAGATCACGTCGATTGGCGTGTTGAGCTCATACTTCAGTAGAGGGTCGCAAAACATCTTCCTCCTCTTGCCATCTTCCTAATTGCTTCGAATGGGGGCTTCCCATTTCAGAGTCACAGCTTGGTCCGGCGAGGGTCTCTTTACCCCTTGCGGTGCTGGGGGTTGTGCCGGCATCATTGTTATCACGGCGGAGGTCTTGGACGCCTTCTGGTGGCTTTCCAGTACCCTGAATACCCCTTCTGACTTCGCCTGGACATTCGTCATATCGTACGGGAGATTCAAAAGGAGGTTGTCCGATAGTATTGATCCTACCTATAGGCTCCTGATGAACGATCTTACAGCTTGGACCGAGTCTGCGTTATGGACTAGGGACATTACCTCAAGGAAACGCGACAGGTAGTCTCGTGGGGACTCATCTGCGGCCTGCTTCAACTGGTCAAGGTCTCGCATAGTTTTTTGCTATCTCTAGACGCCCGCGTACTGCTTTAGGAAAAGTTTGTAAAAATCTTCGAATCTGTTTATGGATTTTTCTGGGAGCTGTCTGAACCATAGTAGGGCTAGTCCCGCCAGAGTCGTAGAGAAGACTTTACAGGTGACAACCTCGTCCCTGTTTTCCAAAGCCATCTTCTGCTGGAAGTGGTATATGTGATCAAGGGGGTCGGTTTTTCCCTCGAAAGGCTTGAAGGTCAGGGTCGTGAAGTCCCTCAGCCTGGACTCCATCTAGATCCAGTCGGCAAAGGCCTTCTGGTTGATCCCTTGCACCGTATGCTCTACCAGATCGTCGGGGGTCTGGCTGTGATGGGCCCTGAGTCTCTTACCCAACTTCGCCATCATCTCCTGCTTCCAGTAGGGAGGTGTACCTCCTGGGCTTCCATATGGTCTTCCGCCCATCGGCCCCCTAGCCTGGAGGGGTCTCAACTAGCTTTGCCGCGCCCCCTGCATCCGTGATCCGGATAGGGTGGGAACTTCTCCTCGCGGTTGGCTTCCAAATTCTTGTTGGACTTTTTCGTCAAAATCTTCTCTCTGCTGGCTTCTATCTTCACTCGCCAGTAGCCCTTCGATGCAGACGTTATCTCTACGTACCTCCGCGACTTCATCCCTCAAACTCAATACAGCCTCGTGGGCCATCTCTGTCTTCTAGTTCGCTTCCGTTAGGGCAGCGAGCATCTGATCTAGCTTCTTCTCCAGGTCTGGTCGTGTTTCTCAGGAGCTCCCTTCGGCGTCGGAACGTGTGCTCCTGGTTCTCATCCTCGAGGGTGCCATCCGACGTTGTATGGCCTTTTGTTCGTAGAGAGCGTGATCGTGAGTTTTCCACTCTTTTTCTCATGCTCAACCGTTGATTCCCACAGACGGTGCCAAACTGTTGGAGCGGTTTCTCACCAGCCATCCACGTGTCTCTGAACCTGCTGATGCTGTACTCTCTAACTATTCATGTGTCCTCGCTATCCCAAAAGTGCCTTGAACTTCATGCAGGGTCAGAGAGGCTGGGGCAAAGACTCTCCGATACTTAAGTCAATGGCCTATCTTTGATTTAGGATAGCAAGGAATTAGTTTTATATGAGTATATATTTGTTTCTTACTCATAAGCTTTTTTCATACACTTCTTTCTTGTAAGCATACATGCCCCTCTAAAAAACGCATGGCTCATATATATGTAGTACTGAGATTGTGAACCACTTGGGTCTCAATCTCAGGACTGAGTACCTTTTTCCTCAGAATGTTTCCCAGAGTTCACGGGCTGAGATTACTGTGATCACCTCTGTATCGCTATAGCCTGGTTTCTGCTGCCTCCTATGGCTTGAATCTGTCAGGGGTGAGATTTGGTCAAATCGTCATTTTGTCAGGATGGCTTGCCCCCCCTGCGCACGCCTACCCAAGATCTCATTAAATGCTCTGTCTGGGTCTGAATTTGTGAGTTGCTTTCCATCGTATTTTGGTGAAAGACCTTTGGGACTTCTGACCCCCCTAGCTGTCGAGGTAAGGGTCGGACTAGGCCGAGTCTGTTCAGGATCTGTGATAGGCCCGACCTCAATCTCAGACGGCCCAACGGCCGATTGTGAAATCACGTGTGACCTGCGTGGCCTTTAGCTAGTCATTCTCGACACCTGTCGGACGGTGGGCCCTGTTTGTGACCTGTTCTGCCACTTAATCGTTCACGTGGTGCATGATTTGAGAACGGGTCCCACACTCCACAACACCGATCATTCATGCTTCTCAGCAAAATTGAAGGAAGTGACATGGCTATGGTCATCTAAACTTTAGAGGATTGAAGACTCTATAATAGGAAAATATGATGACTAGTCTTCCTTAAATTACAACTCTCTTTAAAGTTTGTGAAGAATACATTATTAGCAAACAATACAATAATCAATTTTCGCATGGAAAATTATAGAGAGTAAAGAAACCATTGGAGTTGGTTCACTCTGACATACGTGGGCCGATATCAAATGAAGGAAAAAGGTACATAGTCACCTTTATTGATGAATTTATTCAAAAAAAAATATATAGGTATATTTTTTGCAAGAAAAATCTGAAGCATTTACAACCTTTAAAAAATTTAAAGGGCTTATTAAAAAAAAAGTTGTCAACCCAATGAAAGTTCTTCGCACTGAGCATGATGGAGAATATGTTTGTAATTATTTAAGAAATACGTGACAAAATTAAAAATGAGCAGAAGCATAGAAAATAAATTTTTTTTCTAGATTATAGATTTTTTATAAAACTTTTTAGGACCTTTATTATGGTATAAATACATACAAGAGATTGTATATCTCAACTAATGAATCTTCTTTCCTATACACCAAGCTTATAACTTCAAAGGTGAGTGAGTACCTCAATTTTAATCAATCTTCAAATAAGAATTCAAGAGCTCAAATGGCTTCTAATGGTGGCTCTAAGATTTTCTCTTTCACTTTTCTCTTAGTTTTCTGTACAGCCGCCAAACTAATATTTCAGTCAAAAACTGAATTATCACATAATAAGAGGGGAATGAGTCTTTTATAGGATCATCTCTCAAAGGGATTTTCGGCCAGCCCTAGGGGCCATAGATTGGTTGAAAATTATTACTAATTTAGTAGTGAGGTAGGCCCCAATTGCCTACCCATCAGTCTGGCTTTGTTCTTCCTTTTTTGTGTAATTGCCCATAAAACTGTTTGAGCCCAATTGATCTCATGTAGCTTAAGATGTTGATATAGGTTGGGGACGTAAATGAACCTATTTAATTCAAACTCTAATAGACAAGAGCCTAGTTACAATTAACTCTTAATATAAATAGGCTTGTTCTATTAGTTATGGACTTATTTCACTAAAGGTCCAAACTGCACTCTTAAATTAAATATATATCATAAAATACTTTATAATTAAAATTATGTCTATTAGATAATTAATATTTCATGTGTATCTCTACATGAAAACTGATAATTGGAACTAGATAAAATTATCATTTTGCCCTTCCAATTATATCTTTTAATTTCTTGATACAAGACTAAATATACTAGATGGCCAGACTTATATAAAGTCTTCAATTAATAAAATATCCAAACTCTTATAACTTTTCAAAACAGTATTTTTTTTTTTAAAAGTGGGGCTTAACTAATGATCACCACTTACTACAAATTTAAAGGAAAATAACACACACATACACACACTCTACCAAGATTTGAAGTACTGATCCTCCAAACTCATGCACACATCCTTCAAGACTTGGACCAACTGAGCTAACTCTAGTTGGCACTCAATGCAGTATTTATTTCTTTATTTAATAGAGTTGTGAATTCTGTATCTTATCATATATATCCAATACCTATAATAATACATTACCAAAATGTCAAGGTCTATATCATCAATTTCTTGATCCGTACCTTTTAACATATTAATTAATACAAATTATGAACACGAGTTCATCATCTATTTCAATATTAAGAAAAACATGCATTAATTATTAAGTTTGTGAGAATATTTTCTTGTCAATGACATTTATTATAAAAACATATTTCACATTATCTATGTTCAATATTTACACACTAAAACTTTATGCACATGGCTACACCAATATGGATTAAGACATACTATAAATGTATAAAGTCTTGCAACATGATTCAAAAGAAATGTCCAGTTTCTCTTATTAGTTGTGAATAATATTATTTGATTTAATTAGAAAAAATATATCTTACCTTTAATAAATAACTTTATTAAAATATTTCTCCAATAAATAAATCATGAAACCTTTTTGATAAATACTATTGTACCAATATTATCATAAATAATATGCATAAATTATTACTTTATCATTTTCTTCATGGAAGCATTTGTTAATGTATATATCTTTTGTCTTTGCTTTTCTTAGTTGATTATTTCAAATATATATATATATATATATATATGAGTAATCATAGTTTTGAAAGAAGTTGTGCTATTTGGACTATGCTAAAATATATTTACTTTAGGCTATATTTGGTAGAGGGGATAGATGGAGAAAGGTGGAAGGAGAGAGATAAAGAGAGAGCTACAATCTTGTGTTTGGTACGAGGAAGAGAAGAAGTGGAGGGAGAGGGTCTCCCTCCAAGCCCACAAAAATTCATCCTCTCAAATTGAAAAGATTAGAGAAAATTAAAAAATATATATAAATTGACAAATTTACTCATCAAGTTAATTAATTTTTAAAAAATAAAATAGATAATATAGTAATTTTATAAATAAATACTCTACATCCTCCTTACTTTATATCCTTTCTATCAAACAATTCAACGGATTACTACTCTCCTCTCCTTCTTTCGTATTCTCCTTCCTTCTTATACTCTCCATTCTTCCTACTCTCCTTCCCTCCTACCAAACATAACATAAGTGGGGTACTCTCCTTCCCTCCTACCAAACATAACATAAGTGGGGGAGTAGTAACTAGTAAACAATAATAAGTTTTCGAGTACTAATAACCCAAGATATTTATAATTAATATATAATTAGTAACTAGTAATTGAAAACCAATTTTTAGAAATTGATAACTAGTAATCAATTTAAAAATAGTGTTTTTCTAAAAGAAATTAAAAAGTGATATATTTCTTATAAAAACTGTACAAGAATTGCATGAAGAAAAAAAAAATCTAACCTCCGTATTTTTGTAATTCTTTGTTATTTTTGTAGGTAAAAGTGTTAGGAATCCTATAATTAAAAAGAGTAAATTGATAAATTTTCTTTTTTTTTTTAACCAATATTACATATATATATTATTCTTTAATTATAAATATTTAAAAATCTTACGTATATTATATATTGTTTTTGAAGGCGAATACTTTATTTGACCTTTTTTAATGCATTAACTGACTTAGTTTATCCATTTCTTTCATTTTAGTTCTTTTTTTCTTTCATGTGTTTCATAGAATGACAAAGAGGAAAGGATTTCTATTCTTCTATTATGCAAAACTCTTTATCAACTTTCATATGTTTTAAATAAATTTCTATTAATTTTCATATTTTTCTAAAATTTATACTGATATTATGTTTTTCCCTATATCTACTTAATCTTGGAGTACCGATAATTCTACTAATTTTGATATTTTTGTCCTCTGAAAAAAGTAGCATACCTAAAACCACCTCTATATTTCACTTTCAACCACCAAATATATATCTAAATGAAAATGAAAGTGATAATATCTGGATGAGATTTTTTTTATGGTGACACTCAGTCCCTACACTCTAAAAAAGAAAAAAGAATCAACGAAATTTATTTTTTAATATTTCTTCTTCTTTTAATTTTTACGACTAATTGCACTTTTAATATAAACAATTCATTACGAAAAAATAATAAACTTTACTAGTTAGAAGTCAAATTTTTATCAAATTTGACCAATGAGTGGGGGCATTTGAGTAATTTCCTAAATCTTAGGAAATGCAAATTATGCTATGATACATATTTTTAACTAAAGGTCTTACTATAATTTTGATATAAACTGGGTGTTTTGTACTATTTCCTTAATTTAGAAAAAGTTTGCAGCTAATAGACCAGCACAGGGTTTATGGCATAAATGGTTCTTGAATTATCTAACTTGTAGTAATTTGGCATTCAAAGATCTAATTATGCAATTAAATGCATGAATTTTCTAATTTGTAATAATTTGATCACTAAATTGTCTAAGTTATAATTTGTTGTTAATTTTTTTTTTTCTAAAAACACACTTGGAAAACACATTGTACCATTTAAAAGTGTATTTAATAGAAAATAAATTGAACAAAATGATCTAGAGAGAAGGAAAAATGTATTATTTGTATTTTTTTAGAGTTTTTGAAACTGCAAATATAGAGGAAATTTTTATGTGATTGTTTATTTGTTATACTTAAAATTTTCAAAATATCCTTCCAAATAGACTTTAAGATACCAACACATCTTTCTCAAGTGTGTTTAGGCTTAGCAATTTGACCCATCGGGGCGGGTTTGCCCTGCAATAAATGGGTCAGGATGAATTCCGAGCAATATCCACTTATATTGAATCGAAACGAGGCGGAAAAAGTTTTTTCTACCCCGCCCCGAATCCGCACTATTTATTAAAAAAAAATATTGATTTAATACTAGTATGCTATTGATGTACTGACAAAAAAGAAAACCTCATTAGAGAGAAAGACAAGCAATACTCAAGAGCTACCATTATTATGGACGAAATTTAGAGGTCTCATGTAGCCTATTTTGGTCTAATGGTAAGCTTACTTCTTCTCTTTAACTTTCAGTGGGTTATATTTTTTCTCTTGTGTTTGTTTATTGAAAAAGTGAAAGAAAGATTAATGAAAATGATGGTGAAATAGGTTTTTTTTTTCCTTATTTTTTATTTTATGTATTTTTTTTGGGTTGAAGTTTTTTTTTTTTTAGTTTTCGATTTGTGGGGTATAAAAACTTAAAGTTTAGGATTTTGGATTGTAGTATTTTTCTATTTTATTATATTCTTATTCATTGGTATCCATGCACACTATGTGCTTGATGTTTTGACTCAATTAAATGAGCTTGTGTTTCTCTTTTATTTTTGTAATTTTGTAATTTTTAATTTTGTTCTAGTAATTGTGCTTGTGTTTTGTTGAGTCATGCTTTGCATTATCAATCCTACACTCATATTTTATAGTTAACAAACATATGATTAAGAAATAATAATCTACTTGAGTGTGTAACAAGTTAAAATTGAAAGGATTACAATATATTTAAGATGGATTATAGAAAAAAGGGCTTGAAGATAAAAATCAAGAATACAAGATTTCGACTAGCAAAGGTTAAATATTTAGTTCTTGTATTTGAATATATATTTACACATAATATGATCTTAATGGTTCAAACTTTTCATAAAGTTGGAAAATTTCAAACCAAAACTATCTAACTTCTTTATCTCCAATTAAAATAAGAAATTTATTTTAGACAAGCTTTTAAATTGATTTATGAATTTTTATAGTTTCTATATTACATAAAAAAAATTAATTTATGAAGTCACATTTTGAAAATAATTAAAAAAGACTCGAAATAAAATTCAAAAATTATTCTCATATATTTTCGATAGACTGGTTGTTTTCGGTCTAACGATTCCTTGCCAAATTTTCAGAATTTTTCATATTCGATCGTTAGAACCGTACTTTTAACGGATATTATTTTCGGTCAATCGAAAGTGCATTTTTGGTTTACCGAAATTGACAGATTATTTGTCAAACTGTCTAAAACGACTAGTATTCTTTTAAGTCTATATATAAAAGCTTTTTCAACAATTAAAATAACTTTTGAATATTCCTACATTGCATTAAACATATTTTCAAGTTATTAAAATCATCTTTTGTGAATCAAACTTTCAAATCCACTTTTTCACAAAAATCACTTGAGTTAAACTAGATTATATCTTGTATTCTAATTTATTCTTTCTAAGCTTACCTTGTATCAATTATATTCTTAAGAGAGATTCTAGATAAGTGTATCAACAAACAAAAAAAAAATAAAATTGTATTTCTGAGGTGAGGTTGACACCAGATTTATAAATAATCTGGTTTAAATGAGATGAGCACCAGAGTCTAAACAATCTGAGTTATTTGTGATAGAGCAAAATTCAAAGTTATTGTAAAGACGTGAGTGTACCTAAGGAGAAATCACTTGTTATGTGTAAGGTTCGATCAAGCTCATTTTCTTGATCCGATAGTAGAAAACTTAATGCGGATTGTTAAGAGTCGAAGATATAGAAAACTATCGTGTTTATTGAATCTCGTAAAAATAGTATTTGTATTTCTCTATCCCTACCTCTTTAATTTATTTTTATTAGACTTGCACAAACTATTTAGCTATTTTTACTTGTTATTGTCATTACTTGCATAATTAACTTGTTTATCAAGAAAATGTTGTAAAAGTTTTTAAAATTCAATTCACCTCCTTTCTTAGGTTAGCTAATCTTAGGCTAACATGTTTCTCTATCCATGCTAGTAATTTCTTGGTTTGCATATTTCTATAAAACTTGCTTGTGTATATACTGATTGTGCAAGTTCCATTGAATAGCTAGTTTGGCTATATGACATTCAATTCAAAGTCTTCTACTTTGAATAATTTGATTATTTCCTCATGTTCAATTTCAATCTTTTGTTCCTAATTTGTGATAAGATATTACCTTTTTGGGGATATTAGTTATTGTTTCCGTTTGTTAATAGAAGAAAACAATATCAAAAAGTAATTTTCTTATTTATGTTTTATATCCAAAAAAAAATAGGTTTTTATTGTATTTATTCTAGTTGGTACAGTAAATATATAACAATAATTAGGATATGTCATCAAACAAATCAAATAAGCTTAATTTAATTTGTAAATATCTTTTAGGATTTTTTTAAACTTGGTAAGAATTTTTTTACAGAAAAAGATAATAATAATAAATTAATGAAGCAGAGCGGTTTATCCGTTACCCCGTCGATAAGGCCCCGCTTCGCCCTATTTATGAAATAGTGCAGAGAACACGAAGCGGGTTTCTCGTGGGACGGATTAGAAGAAAATCAATCTTGTCCCACCTTGTTTTTACACGTGTTTTTTTCAAAAATTTAATAATATATTATAATTTAAATAATTCAAATATTAAATTATTATAAATCAAAAAATTTAAGAGCTCAAGCGCTATAATTAAAACTCCGATAATTAAAACTTCTAAAACCAAGTTGACAGAATTTAGATAATTTAGGGACGATCTGTGCCATTAACCCACCAGCAAATACAAGTATAGACTTTCTCTTCTTTTAGGCTTAATTCTTAAACACAAGGATGGACGTCCTTTGCAGCATCTTCGTCTTCATCTCAATTTCATTACCCATTCTTTTCCTAAGCTTCTTTTATCTCATACTGCGAATTTTCACGGGGCAAGTCCATAAAAGACCCGTCATACCCACCTGTAAACGGCACCGTCTTCGACCAGCTCTTCTACTTCAACCAGCTCTACGACCACCAAACCAAAGTCGCCACTAAATGCCCCACCTTCCGGCTACTCGCACCGGACCTAAGCGAAGTTTACACAACGGACCCTAGAAATATCGAGCATAGACTCAAAACCCACTTCGATAAATACCCCAAAGGTCAGTATTACCAAACCATAGTTACTGATCTCTTTGGCCATGGGATTTTTGCAGTCAACTGAGAAATATGGAGGCAGCAGAGGAAGCTTGCCAGCTTTGAGTTTTCCACCAGAGTTCTTAGAGATTTTAGTTGTTCTGTGTTTGGACAAAATGCCCAGAAGCTGGTTAGATCTGTTTCTGAGTTTTCGGTTTCGGGTTGGGTTTTCGATATGCAATTGAGTAGGGTTCCCTTTTTTTTTTTGGTAAACTACCGTTTGTGTTACTCAATATAGTTACTGTTGAAACCAATGACATTTGATGAAGACGTTCTGGCATTGCTAATCTTGGCTGCCCATTTTTACCTTTTGTTACCGTTCTCAGTAAATAAATAAAAAATAAAAAAGGAGCAAGAATATGCCTAATAGATCACGGAGGTCAATCTTTCATTTAAAAAAATGAGAGAAAAGATCAAAGGGATGAATCTAAATACTTGTTTTTTTTCAATCTTGGCTGCCCATTTTCACTTTGGCCTTTCAGTGTTTTTATCTGATATATGAACATTTTGTTTTCATTTTTGTGTAGGATTTGCTTATGAGATGTGCTTTAGATTCCATATTCAAAGTTGGGTTTGGGGTCGAATTGAATTGCTTGGAGGGATCAAGTAAAGAAGGGAATGCGTTTATGGAAGCCTTTGATGAGGCAAATGCTCTAACATATTGCCGCTTTGTGGATCCATTCTGGAAATTGAAGAGATATTTTAACATTGGTTCTGAAGCATTCATGAAGAAGAATGTTAAAGTCATTGATGATTTTGTGCATCAACTTATCAAGAACAAGTGGAAATTGTTATAAAAGCGACGAGATTGTGTGAGTTCAAGAATTAACTTTCCTTTCGTGAGTCTAATCTTCGTTAAACTACTTTTCTTTGAATTGTCCATTCATTACACGAATTCACTGTTATGGCATATTGATATTCAACTGCATTTCTATTTGGTCTATGGTAGTACTTCAAGATATGAAGTTGTAAAGTGTCTTCTTTACACTTGATATTGGACCTAAAAATAAGTCAATCTGATTAATAGAATCTCGGTTGCATTGATGTTTCATAGAATGACAAAGAGGATATACTTTCAAGATTTCTAATGGAGAGTGAAAAGGATCCAGAGAAAATGAATGATAAGTATCTGAGAGAAATAATCCTGAATTTTATGATTGCTGGCAAAGATTCCGCTGCAAATACGCTCTCATGGTTTCTCTACATGCTTTGCAAGAACCCTGTAGTGCAGGAAAAAGTAGCACAAGAAGTAAGAGATGTCGTTGGTGGTAAAGCTTACGAAGCGAGCATCAATGATTTCATAGAAAATATAAATGATGTGACTCTTGATCAAATGCACTACCTTCATGCAGCATTAACAGAGGCCTTAAGGCTATACCCTTCGGTCCCTGTGGTAAATATTTTCTTGAACCTTGTGAACTAATTCTTTCTCTGAAATTATGTTTTTATCCCTTTGAGATCAGTTACTTTTCAGTTGGATAACAGGAATGTGTGTCTTAATTGGTGTCTGTAACTACCGACCTCAGTGTACATCTTTTGTTCTTGGAGAATGTGAGATGTGCAGATATAGATGACATTCTTCCTGATGGCTTTAAAGTCAAAAAAGGAGATGAAGTATACTACATGGTCTATGCTATGGGAAGAATGCCTTATATTTGGGGAGAAGATGCTGAAGATTTTCGACCTGAAAGATGGCTCAACAATGGAACTTTTCAACCTGAATCACCATTCAAATTCATAGCATTTAATGTTTGTATCGTTGCTTATCTTATTGCCATCTTCCCTTTCTACGTGAGACATGTTCTAGTAGTCAAACTAATACTTTACGCCTTGTGGAGTGGTTTGCAGGCAGTCCCTAGGATCTGTCTTGGGAAGGACTTTGCTTACAGGCAGATGAAGATACTTTCCATTGCTCTTCTTCACTTCTTCTGCTTCAAATTAGCCAACGAAAATAAGAAAATAACTTACAGAACCATGTTCACCCTTCACATCGATGGTGAGCTCCCTCTCTGTGCAGTTTCAAGGACAGCCTTATAAGTTAAGTCCAGCATGAGGATAATGCTTACTATAATTGACTTCACAATGGCTCTAGCATTGGACTGTATTATATTTGTAATCTATAGTGAAAGGAGTATCTTTGAATGTATCATTATTAATGAAGCTAGATGTGTTCCTATATGTTAAATGAAACTTGGGAGTTATTGATTTTGATTTAACAGTATGTTTGGAAGTTATATTTTTTGTATTGATTTCCATAACAAACATAATTTACTCAAGCAGGCTTCTGTGAAAATGGTAATGGATTTTATCCTACACTGTGAACTTGATGAAATGCAGTTTTCCTTTTTCCCCATTATTTGGTGATAAATGAGAAAAGAACTACATTCGGTTGGTCTAGGATGAACATCTTGGTCAAATGACATCATTTTCACTACGTGTCTCAGTTGACCTGAATAAATGACACGTTGTTAGAGTCTGAAACAAAAAACTTGTTTAACTGCTCTATCTTGTATGATGAATGTCATCTGATATCTATGACATGTCGTTGATATCTTGAGAAAACGTCAACTATCATGTTGTTTACCTAATCTGGGATGAACATTTTCTCAATTTAAGGACGCATAGTTTTCCCGTCCTTCACTTCAATGCTGCCTGGTGGCTTCCCTTTTTTTGGAGTTTCACTTTCAAGGACAGCCTTGTGAAAAGTCGTCCACGAGAAGGAACTTGAAAAGTTTAGCTAATGACTTTAATATTGAACTGTACTAAATTTCAGTAGTTTGTAATATAAGGATTCTCATCAACAATGATGATCAATAAAACTGGTAGCATAGGTCCTATATATATATATATAGGTCCTATATATATATATATATATATATAGGTCCTATATATATTGCACCTAGGTCCTATATATATATATATAGTGCACCAATTTTTTTTTACGTATAAATATTAATTTGATTAATGAAAATTTATCATGTACATTTTTTTTATTATAAAAAATAAGAAAGAGAAAGAGTATTAATGATGCACGTCTTTTCATATATTTTATTATAGTCATTAGATTACCATTAAGTGTTGATTCAAAGATAAAAAAAAAAATACCATCTATAGATAAAAAAAAATACTTATCATATATACATACATATATACATATATATATATATATATATATATATATATATATATATATATGCCAACAGGAAGATAATGAACGTACATGAACCTTAAGAGGGTAACCTCCCTCACTGTGCACTTTAGACTTTAGAGGACAGCCTCATAGAAGTCCAATATTAATACTGGCACTTGGGCGCAATAAGGCTTTATCATTGAATTGTAATACATTTTATAGTTTCGAATGGTAGAAATATCAATGGATATAGTCAATGAAGATCGCCATGGTCCTATATCTACTGCTCTGTTCTTCCTCTGTTCCCCCTGTTTTGAACGTAATTCCTCTCTTTTGTTTTGATTCTTCAATTATATACTGATCCACCAACCATACATATTTTATTCTTAATTTTTTTTTTTCATTGGAGAGACGTTAATTTTGCTTTCATCATGATCTTATGACATATTCAACCACACTGAGTATCCCTTTTTCCTTAGATTCTCATTTTCCTTATCCTTAATAACTCTACAAGGAATTTTTAGAGCTTTTCGTGATGAAAATCATCTTGGATTAAGCAACAGAAACCTCTGACTACTGGACATGTTTGGAGTCCCTTCAATGTTACTAATCGACCTTTGATTGGTATTCATGTATACAAGATAAACCAATCCTTGAGTATCTATTAACGTTTACGTGTTATCGCCAACTAATCCTTTCCAATATAAACCAACGTTCAAGCTATTCTTTTGCTCTCATTTTTCTACCCTAATCTCACTTTCAAACTATATATTGTAATAGATGACATACAAAAATATAAAAGAGAGAAAGAAACACACGCATGAATGGGAACATATCATAAATAAATAAATATCTTTAATAAACTATTAAATAGGCCTATATAGGGGATTAACTTTCCTTTGCCTCGGTCTTCTCGGCTTAAAACAATGGAACTCCTTTACAGCATCTTCACCTTCATCTTGGTTTCATTACTCTTTCTTTTCCTAAGCTTCTCTTTTCTCACGCTAAGGATTTTCATAGGCAAGTCCATAAAGGACCCTTCGTGCCCACCTGTAAAAGGCACCGTTTTCAACCAACTCTTCTACTTCAGCAAACTCTACGACCACCAAACCAAAGTTGCCACTAAGTACTCGACCTTCCGGCTCCTTGCCCCGGACCTAAGCGAAGTTTACACAACCGACCCGAGAAATATCGAGCATATTCTCAAAACCCGGTTCGATAATTATTCGAAAGGTCAATATAACCAAGAGATAGTTACTGATCTCCTTGGCCATGGTATATTTGCTGTTGATGGAGAAAAATGGAGGCAGCAGAGGAAGCTTGCCAGCGTTGAGTTCTCCACCAGAGTTCTTAGAGATTTTAGCTGTTCTGTGTTTAGAAGAAATGCCGAAAAACTTGTCAAAGCTGTTTCCGAGTTTTCGGTTTCAGACCGGGTTTTCGATATGCAAGTAAGTAGTATGAGATTCTTTTCTTTGGTTCTTATGTTTAACTCTTATTGTTGTCGGGTACTATTTGTGTTATGATAGATGAAACCAATGAAGTTTAATAAAAGGAATTCTGTTTAGCTTTATTGTGTATAACGTTCTGAATTTTTGTCACCCTTATGAGGGAAAAAAAAAAAACAAAAGCAAGAAAATGAAATATAAAGATAAAGATAAAAGGGGGGGTGATATTAATACTCTGGGGCAGCATTTGTATTTGATTGAAAGCTTCTTTGACAATGGAACATGAATTAGGATCATATGCATATTGTCATCTAACATTATTCCATTTATACTAACAACAAACTTTTTCATTAATTCTCTTGTATTTTTTTTTCCCCTTAAGGATTTGCTTATGAGATGTACTTTGGATTCTATATTTAAAGTTGGATTCGGGGTAGAATTGAATTGCTTGGAGGGATCAAATAAAGAAGGGAGTGCTTTTATGAAAGCCTTTGATGAATCAAATGCTCTTACGTATTGGCGCTATGTGGATCCATTCTGGAAATTGAAAAGATATTTTAACGTCGGTTCTGAAGCAGCCCTCAAGAAGAATATTAAAGTCATCGATGATTTTGTGGATCAACTTATCGAGAACAAGAGGAAGTTGTTAGCAAAGCAACAAGATTGTGTGAGTTCGAAAAATGAACATTTTCTTTATGGAAAGACTTGTTAATGTTTATGTTTTGTTATCTACTCTTCTTTGAAGATTCCATTCTATCTAACTCAATTCTTTTGCTGTGTCATCTTAATATTGTTCTATGGTTAGTATTACTTCAAAATACAAAGTTTGAAAGTGTCTTTTTGTGATGTGAATACTATAACTCAATTTGATTAATGGAATCTTGGTGGTTGTTGATGTTTCATAGAATGACAAGAAGGACATACTTTCAAGGTTTCTAATGGAGAGCAAGAAAGATCCAGAGAAAATGAATGATCTGTATCTGAGAGATATAATACTGAATTTTATGATTGCTGGCAAAGATACCAGTGCAAACACACTGTCATGGTTTTTCTACATGCTATGCAAGAACCCTGTAGTACAGGAGAAAGTAGCACAAGAAATAAGAGACGTTGTTGGAGGCAAAGCTAACGAAGCCGGTGTCGAAGATTTCATAGAAAATATAACTGATGCTGCTCTTGAGCAAATGCATTATCTTCATGCAGCATTGACAGAGACCTTAAGGCTGTACCCTGCGGTTCCATTGGTAAGTTTTGAACAAAGTCTCTCTCCCAAACTCTTTGTTTAGCGCTTCAGGTCAAGTATTTTTCATTTGGATAATAGAAAAGAGTATCTTTTTTGATATATTATCACGTGAACTAGGTACTTACTGTAGGAACATTGATTTGGTTTATCCCATTAGTCAGTGGAGCTACATCGTGGCTAAGGCAAATGGCCCTACTCAATTTTTTATTTACGTTACCTTTTTTAGTAAATTTGTTTAGAAAAAAGAAAAGAAAACCAAAGAATTGCCTCCTTCAACTTTTAATTTACATTATTTTTCTAAGTTAATTAGATTAGAAAAAAAAATTTAAAATTTCGTTTCGTTGGGTTTTAATTTCCCATTTTTTTTTTTTTCTTGTTCTTTTAAATTAATTAATTTTGAAAAAAATATAAAAATAAAAAGGAAACAAGTGTCCCGAGATGAATATAGAAAGTCATTTAGATTAGCTTATAGAAGAAAAAGTTAATTAGATTAAAAACATGTAATTTTACCTATTGCCACTGTTAGAGGGGAAATAACATTGTCTACTGAGAATGTGACGAAGAATAGACCACATAATCAAATAGGAGACTAGTGGATGAATGATATTTTGCTTGCATGTATTTGAGAAAAAAAAATCTTAATAGTGCTATTTGATAATGCTATATTCACCAATTTAATTTAGAGTATGAAAACTCGTCGAGCAATGGTGTGGTAATTTGGCCTCGATATTCAATGTTGAAACAGTTGGATAGACTGTCATGACAAAGATTGAATAATTATAATAGAGATCAAATTGGCTAAAGTCTGATTGTTGTACTTTGGGAGAATGGATCAAAGGAGAATGAGAGTTTTGAAATTGAGGTAGAGCTTACAATTTCAGAGACTCTCATTCAGCTGACCCTTGGACTTCATCACATGAAGAGGTTTCATCTTGGCAACACCAGGAATATGGCATGTTGTGTATGAGATGAAGGATAAAAGGCTAATTCAGAGGAAGCCATGGACGGAGAGCACAAGGTTGTGGAACTCCATGATAGTGTATTGGTCAAGTTCAAAGGTCGTTTGATCATGATCAATAAGCATGGCACTGAGCTAGGGTGGAGCAGCTGCAATGTAACATTGAATTCGAAGCTAGGTAGAAATTTGTGAAAATATGGCTTTGACATTTAATGTAATAACAATCAGATAGACTATCAATGACAGAGAAAGGCAACTACACGGAGAATCAGTTTGGTCTCGAAATTCTCTATGGGCATCGTGACAGAAAAGGAAACATTCAGGAGGATTAATTTATCAAGATATTACATACAAAGGTCATGACAATCACAAAACTATGTAAAAACTTGGAATTACCTCATATAGGCTCTACTGTAATGTAAAGGTTCCGAATTTCTTTATTGTAATTAAGTGAATAAATTTATAGGCTTAATTATGATTAAGAAAAAGGGTAGAGATTAAGAAAAAGGGTAGAGAGTCTTTATGGGTCATTTCTATAATTAAGTAATTAAGGAGAGATTTCTGGTCCAGAAAATGGGAACTTTTTCAATATGATTCTATAAGTAGGTGTGTGGGTGAACACATCATAGAATTATAAGAATACATCTCACCATATAGCATACAAAGGGACTACAAGTCTCTTCTAGAGAGATAAAGAGACAAAGCATATTCTCTAGTAATCAGGTCAAGAATGAAAGAAGCAAAGAGAATTGGAGAGCAAAAAGAGAGTGCAAATACTAGGATTTGCTTGGATTCTTTTTGGGATCTTATAGGAGACTTCTTCTTTAGATAAATAGACAAAAAAGAATGATGGGCAGAGAGAATTGATGAGATAGAGAGAGAGTAAAACACTTAGGTCTGTCATAATTCTTTCTAGAGATTTTGTTATGTAGGAATTGTCTTGTAATTTGTGTATTATTATTTATCAATAATATTGATGCGGTGTGCTAGAGTGGACGTTCACCGATTTATGGCTGAACCACTATAATTTTTGGTGTCTTGTTATTGTTTTGATTGTTTTGATGGTGGTTTTTTGAACTTGTATTTTCTATAAGATTGATTAATTTGGTATCTTGAATGTTTTGTCGTACTTGATATTTATCTGATCTCTCTGCAGAGTCTATTCTTTTTATTTATGCTTTATGGTTCTAAGGACGCATTTCATATAACACTACTAACTTTAATGTACATGGAATCCCTTATGTTCCTCAAGGATGGGAGATGTTCGGACATAGATGATGTACTTCCAGATGGCTTTAAAGTCAAAAAAGGAGATGGAGTATATTACATGGCCTATGCCATGGGCAGAATGCTTCATATTTGGGGTGAAGATGCTGAAGATTTTCGACCTGAAAGATGGCTCATCAATGGAACTTTTCAGCCCGAATCGCCATTCAAATTTGTAGCATTCCATGTCTGTATCAGTTTTTTCACCATTTTTTTTAGTAGGCAAACTCAAACTTTTTTGTTTCTTTTTTCACTTTTTGGAATGATTTGCAGGCAGGACCTCGAATCTGTCTTGGAAAGGACTTTGCTTACCGGCAGATGAAAATTCTATCGATTGCCCTTCTTCACTTCTTCCGCTTGAAATTAGCCGATGAAACAAAGAAAGTAACTTACAGAACCATGTTCACCCTTCACATTAATGGTGACCTCCCTCTCTGTGCCATTTCAAGAACAGCTTCATAAATATTGGTCCAGCATGTATGAAGCAAAGGAATCCTCACTAGAATAAATTTAACAATGGCTATACCATTGAATTGTATTATATACTAATGTTGCAAATTCTATAGTACGAGGAATATCTATGATGAATAACCCTCAAAAAAAAAATGTCCATGAATATATAATCGTGATCACTGGATGCGTTCACAGAGTTCAATGATATTTGGAGTTAAAAAAATTTCTTGTGATTTAACAGTATGTTTGAGGACTGAGGAGTTTATATTTTCAGTAGTGATGTCCATGCCATATTTAATACACTTAGCAGGCTTAAATCAAAGTAATAATCTGATTTGATCCTGCAACCCTGATCTTGATGAAATATAGTATTTTTCACTTTTCCGTACTTTTTTTAGTACATAAATTCAGTTCAATACTTGACACTTGATGATAAATGAGGGACAACAAAATAATTTAATATGGAAATGTGAATTTTTTGCGAGTACTTAAAAACTTCAATTTTAAGACACGATCCGGCAAGAACATATCCAAGAAAATGCCAAGAACAAATGCAATCGAGAAAAACAATACTCCAGCAATCAACACAAAGCAAGACCAAATTTATCATCCAACTTGGCCAGCGTCCACTACGAGTTCACAGCAGCAATCTTATTCCATCAACAGTCAATAACACACGACGGAGTTTGCAGCATTTTCCCGAGAAAATATCTCTCACAAGCTAATTTTCGCTCGAGTTTTTCTCTCTATGTTTCCCATAAAAGCTCTCTAAAAATGATGACTAACTCAACACAGAATGAACCCTTTCCCTTCATACACGCTCAATTACAATTCACTCAAGAGCCACACAAACTAACTTAGTTGCCTAGCATAATTTGAAAAGGAAAAGACTATTGTCATTTACAACGTTGCAATATTATTGTCTGTATTTATTAACAGTAATTTTAGATTGATATTGCAACATCAATATTTGACTTAGTATTTTTGAATGTGTTTTTCCGAATTTTACAGCTGTCATATGATTGAAAATCTGTTCAATTAGCTGTATTTTGATCAGAAATATCAATGATTAATGTTTGCCTTGTAAGAAAATTATATTCACATATTTTTTTCTTATTTAGGCATGTTTTAAGAAAGATTGATTATGGTGTGATTGCTAATATTAATTGGTAAATATTTCTTGTAATAATCAATCTTGATTTTAATCAATCAGATTTTATTTATTTGGTTAAATCTATCTGACTGTTTTTGACAACTTACAATTTATGGAAACTATCTTATTATATGAAAGTGTAAATTTTTATATCTTGAGATGTCGTTTCTTTATTAATTTTTAGCTGATTTTTTTTTTGTGTGTGAACATCTTTTATTTGATTGATTTGTACAAAAAAAAAAATGGAATTTTTATTTCAGATAACAAATCAATATTTCCTCTAGAAATATTACATATCTAGCTGTTTAGACAGAGTCAATATTGTAAGATTACTGTGCAGAATTAGCAACAATATCAAATCAGTCTTGATTGCAAAAATTTTATCTTTGACTGATCTAATTGACTTCCAATCAATATTTATGTTAAAGAAAACATGTCTTGCAGATTGTCAAAGATTGGAAGACCTCAAACAGTATAAATAGGAGTCTAAGTTAGAGTCCTAAGTGTGCATTGTATGTTTGAGATTGTCATTAGTGCAATACTTAGTAAAATCTATCTATACTTTGTATTGAGCGACTAGGAGGGATTCTTAGTCTAGAGAGTGCTTCGGGAGAAGTACATCAAATCTTCGGGAGAAGACAGGTTCCATGAAATTTGAAAGAAGTTTAGACGGAAAGAATCACATCAAGTCAAGGGGAGCTCGCAAGACAAATTAATAAAAGAGTACTGGCACGTTGCAATATTTAAAATATGGAATCTTTTAAATTTAATTGCTATTTGTACTCACGTTATTCTTTACTAATAAGTTTATTTCTTTGGGCGTGACCTCTTGGATATAGACTATCGGGAGATAATTGAACCAAGTAAAAATATTGTGTGTCAAATTTTAATTTTTAAGTGTTACAACATTCATATCATAATTTTCGGCATATTCATTTTTCATAATTAATCAAACAATTAATTATATTCAGTAAGTATATAACAAACGGTCGTGACATAATTAACTAACTCTGATAATATAACTAGAAAGCTTCTGTTTTACTTCTTACGCTCAGCTGCTGCCGCATCATCTTAAAACTAATATATGCCACAAATTACAGTGAAAATGTATTTGTTACATAGAAAAGCTACATACCGCTTTTCTCAGCATAGTCCTAACAGTTTACCTTTCACATTGATGGCCTTGCCACTGTGTGCAGTTTCAAGGACGGCCTAAGCAGCTTGAAAAGTTTAGCTAATGACTTTACTATTGCATTGTATTAAATTTCAGTAGTTTGTACTATAAGTATTCCCGGCTATCATAATGAATTAAACTAGTGCTGTGTGTCCTATATTATATCTCTGTCTATAGGAAAGGGACAAGAAAATTTAGAGATGTCACCTTCCTCTCTGTGCAGTTTCCTGATTTAGCATTGAATTGTACTACAAAATAGTCTTAAATAAATGAAACATCAATGACAATGCTCAATGAAGCTGACTTGTTTCACTCATTTAGAGCTAAATTCCTGGGTTTTATTTTCGTTCTTTGACAAAATAGAGAGAGAAATATCACTGTAGCTCCTCCTCCCACTATTATTAATGGATTGAGATATGTCAATTTTGCCTTCATCTTGATCTTTTGACATACTCAACCACTCTGACCATTTCGTTTCTTGTTCTCCTTAGTTTCCTATTTTCCTTGATGTTTAATCAATCTAGAGAGAACTAAAAGCTTACAAAGTAAGTTTTTCGACCTTCTCACAATGATGCTCATCTCTATCAAGCTTCATGAGCCCTACTATACTTTTTAACTTACAACTACTACTATTAGTCAATAAAATTGGACTAAAAGACAATTTTAGAATCAATCAAGGATCAGTATCCATGCATACATGATTAACATTACTCCAGTATCTAAAAAACTCACAAAAACACCTAATCCATAATTTCCAATATATATAAACCAACTACGGCCGATGTTCTACGGCCATGTCACTTTCAAACTTCTTTTTCCTTTTTTATAAGAGGTATCTGTATAACTAATTAAATTAGACCATAAATCGCAACTTAATTGGCCTTCTTGTTCTTGGTATTCTCAGCTTAAAACGATGGACGTCCTGCACGGCATCTTCACCTTCGTCTCAGTTTCATTACTCTCTCTTTTCCTAAGCTTCTCTTTTCTCATGCTAAGGATTTTCATAGGCAAGTCCGTAAAGGACCCTTCATACCCACCTGTAAAAGGCACCGTTTTCAACCAACTCTTCTACTTCAACAAACTCTACAACTATCAAACCAAAGTCGCCACCAAGTGCTCAACCTTCCGGCTACTTGCCCCAGAACAAAGCGAAGTTTACACGACTGAACCCAGAAATATTGAGCATATTCTCAAAACCAACTTCGATAAGTATTCGAAAGGTCAATATAACCAAGAGAAAGTTACTGATCTCCTTGGCCATGGGATATTTGCAGTTGATGGAGAAAAATGGAGGCAGCAGAGGAAGCTCGCCAGCTTTGAGTTCTTAGAGATTTTAGCTGTTCTGTGTTTAGAAGAAATGCCGATAAACTGGTCAGAGCTGTTTCCGATATTTCAATTTCAGATCGGGTTTTCGATATGCAAGTGAGTAGTATGAGATACTCTTCTTTGGTTCTTATGTTTTAACTTTTCTTATTGTCACTATTTGTGCTATGACCCATGAAACTAGTGAAGTTTAATTTAAAAAAAAGTTCTGGCTGAGTTAACTTTTCTTATTTGACCGGCCTTCTTGACTTTTTTGTTGTCATTATGAAGCAATAAAATGACGTAGATCAAGGGGAGCAATCTAAATACTCTTGAGGGTACCTTTTTTTTCTAATTTTGACTAGTTGAGTTCGTTGATATACCTGAAAAAATTTCATATTGAAGAACATTTTTATATAGCTTTTTGAATTGAGGAATACATCTACTTTCTTTTCCCGTCTCCTTCCTGCCTAATGCTTCACATGTAAGTTTCACTAAAAAAATTTTCGTTTTAATAATATTATAAAGCATAATTAAATTCAAGGAAATTCTGATACAAAAAGACATTGGTCCTAGCACTACTTTATTGAATATTTTGGCTTATAAAATTACAAAATTATGTAATTTCATAGGATTAAAGCTTCATAGGATTAAAGCTTCTTTGACAATGAAACATGAATTAGGATCATATATATTCCTATTTTCTAACATTATTCAATTTCCACTTAAAACTAAGGGATTGTTAGGATTCACTTTCATTTT
>JXTB01000621.1:14728-24919 GCA_002914805.1 Parasponia andersonii | reverse complement strand
TGTTTGCAGGTGGCCACCCCCGCCTCTCCGATCCGACCTAAAGTTAAAAGCACTCTGGGATAGCAAAGATACATCGACAGTTGGTAGATACAACGTCAGTAGTTCAGAGACACGTGGATAGCTGATAAGAATCACACCAACAATTTGGCACCGTCTGTGGGAAATATTGAGCGCGAGAGAAAGAGTAAGAGTCTCATGATTGCGCTCTTCCCGAAGAAAAGGCCATACAACGTCGGATGGCACTCTCAAGAATAACAACCAGGAGCACACGTCCCGACATTGAAGGAAGCTCTCGGGAAGCACGACCAGGTCTGGAGCAAAAGTTGGACCAAATGCTTGCTACCCTGGCAGAAGCAAATGGGAAGGCAGAGATGGCCCACAAGGCCGTCCTGAGCTTAAAAGATGAAGTTGCAGAAGTGTGCAAAGATAACGCCCACCTTGAAGGGCTACTGGCAAGCGAAGCCAGGAGCGGGCGAAGGGAGGACTTTGACAAAGAGGTCTAGCAAGAGTCTAGGTGCCAACCACAGAGGGAAGTCCCAGCCCCATTCAGATCGTGGATGTAGGGGGAGCGACAAAGCCAGACAAGGCCTTTCCGGGCCGGAGCGGCAGTGAACAAAAGGCATCAGGAAAGCCCAGAAGGTGTGCTTCCCAACTGGAAACAAGAGATGATGGCGGAGCTGAGTAAAAGGCTCAGGGCCCATCACAGCCAGACCCCCGATGATCTGGCAAAGCAAACCGTGCAAGGGATCAACCAGATGGCCTTCGCCGATTGGATCCAGCTGGAGCCCAAGCCGAAAGACTTCACAACCTTGACCTTTAGACCGTTTGAGGGAAAGACCGACTCTCTCGATCACATATACCACTTTCAGCAGAAGATGGTCTTGGAGACTAGGGATGAAGTTGTGACCTGCAAAATCTTCTCCACCACCCTGGCGAGGCCGACCTTGTTGTGGTTCAGACAACTCCTGGAGAAGTCTATAAATGGGTTTCAAGATTTTTGTAAACTTTTCTTGAAGCAATATGTCGGCGCTCGGACGCAGTAGAAAACCATGCGAGATCTCGACCTTTTGGAGCAATCCACGAACGAGTCTCTAAGAGAATACTTGTCACATTTCCTAGAGGTAATGTCCTTAGTGTACAATGCTAACTCGGCCCAAGGCGCGAGTTCGTTCGTCAGGGGCCTGCAGCTAGGATCGATGTTGTCGGACCATCTGTTTTTGAATTTCCCATACAATATGACAGACATCCAGGCAAAGTCAGAAGGAGTATTTAGGGTTCTGGAAAGCCACCAGAAAGTGCCCAAGGCCTCCGCCGCAATAGCGACAGTGCCGACCTAAATCCCAACCCCACAAGGAATAAAGAGGCCTACGTCGGCCCAGGGGCCAGCCCCGAAGCAGGGAGCCCCGGTCAAGAAAGCGGCAGAGGAAGAAGATGTTTAAGGACCCTCTACTAAAATACGAGCTCAACACTCCGATCGATGTGATCTACCTCCAGAACAGGGATAGAGGCATTTTCAAAGATCTGCCCAAGTCCGGTTTTCCTGAGCACATGAAAAACAAGAGCAGGTACTATCAATTTCACAAAGATAATGGGCATGACACCATCAACTGCCGTAGCCTTTACGCGCAAGTTATGATAGCGATCCAAGCTGGCAAGTTGAAGTAGTATGTGAAAACGGGCAGAAACCAGTCGAAGGAGAACGCCGCCAGGCCCGAAAAAGGAAAGCAGACCCAGGATTCTAGGTCAAGAGAGCAGACTCTGAGGATAGTACCGACTATCATAGGCAAACCAGAGCCCACCCAAGGTCAGGAAGAGAAGAAAAAATGCCAAAAAAAGACCGAAGAAAGGGTGAAGCGCATAAGGCGGATGGGTCATTCCGTGAACCACTTGACGATGGGAGAAAGCTACGCCTCAGCCGCCCTCATCACCTTCACCCAGCAAGACTTGACCACGGTGTGCCTGCCTTACGATGACCCCTTGGTGATTAAGCTATAGATTGACTCCACGTTGGTCGGAAGGGTCCTGGTCGACAGCGGGAGTTACATCGACGTCCTATTCCTCAACACGTTTGAGAGCATGGGCCTGAATCAAAATGCACTCAGGCTAAACTATCAGCCACTGTTCGCCTTCAACAGTACTAAGGTCAGCCCCTTGGGCATCGTGACCCTAAAGGTCTGCACTGTGGAGAGATGCTTAGGCGTGGATTTTGTCGTCGTCGACTGCCAATCCTCCTTCAATGTTATTATGAGGAGAGGGTGGATTCACACCATGCATAGGGTCGCCTCCACCCTCTACTAGGTCTTAAGATGTCTATTAAGAGATGGTACTTATACGATAAACATCAAAGGAGACCAAGCCTCTACGAGGAAATGTTTTTCAACCACCCTGAGGGGAGCTGACGTGAGCGCGAGCTCCTCGACAGGGGACAGATAGCAATCAAAGGACCACCTACCAACGTACATGAAGCGGATCGAAGAGGAGTCTGACGGCTAGAATCCACAACTGAGGAGCTGGCAGTGGTCCCTTTGAAAGAAGCAGAGCCAGGGAAAGTATCTTAATCGAGGCCCTGCTGCCTGAGGAGGAAAAGAGCGAGTTGTTGGGGTTCCTTAGGCAGAATGAAGACATCTTTGCGTGGTCCCATGATGACATGCTCGGGATAGACCCCGTGCATGCCTGCCACCGGTTGAATGCAAACCTCAATTTTCCTTCGGTCAGGCAGAGGCATCGAAGGTTCATGCCGGAGAAAAACAGGGCGATCAACAAGGATGTAGAGATGCTACTGGAGAACGGCCTGATCATAGAATGTGTATACCCGTGCTGGGTCTCCAACCTGGTGGTGGTGAAGAAGAAAAATGGTGATGACCGTACTTGCATAGACTTTACCATCCTAAACAAGGCCTGCCCGAAGGACAGCTTCCCCCTGCCGAGGATCAACCAAATGGTCGATGCGATGACTGGATTCGATAAGATGAGCTTCCTAAATGCCTACTTTGGATACAATCAGATCCCTCTGTATGAGGAAGACCAGATCTACATGACATTCATTAAGGAGCAAGGTCTGTACTATTACAGACGCATACCTTTTGGCTTAAAGAACGCAAGGGCAACCTACTAGAGGCTCATGAACAAAATGTCTGCCGAGCTGCTAGGGAAGACTATGAAAGTCTTCATCGACGACATGGTTGTGTAGAGCAAAGAAACTTCAGACCACCTGGGACATCTAGATGAATGTTTCCAGATTCTAAGGTAATACCAAATACGTCTGAACCCCAAGAAATGCACGTTTGTGGTGTACTCCGGCCAATTCTTGGGGCATATCGTGAGCAGAAGAGGCATTAAGGCCAACCCGACCCAGTTATCCTCAAAAGCAGATGTACAAAGACTCTCAACCATTCGAGAGGTCCAGCGCCTAACCGAGAAGATAGCCGTTCTCAGCCGATTTATCTCCAAAATGTTTGACCGATGTAAGCCTTTCTTCTAGTGCATAAAGGAAAGCTCCACAGTCGCCTGTGGGGAGGAGCAAGACAAGGCACTAACAAAGCTCAAATTGTACTTAAGTCATCTGCCTATCCTGGCTTCCTCAGCAGAGGGGCAGCACCTATATGCTTATTTGGTAGTATCCGAAGTAGCGATCAGTACCGTATTATTCGTCGAGGAAGACAGTAAGTAGAAGTCGGTGTTTTACGCAAGCTGCATGCTCCTGGACACCGAGACGTGATATAGTATGGCAGAGAAACTGGTCCTGGCTTTGGTCAACGCTAAGAAAAGACTCAGGTAATACATCGAGGCACATTCGGTTACGGTATATACAGATTTCCCCATCCGGCAAATCTTGGCCAAACTGGACCAATCGGGAAGACTAACCAAGTGGGCCATCGGGCTGGGGATATACGACATGATCGGCCTCGAGTAGTGAAGAAAGGGCAAGTCATGATAGACCCTCTAACCCAACGGATCCACGAACGCCTTAGGGTCAGGTATCGGAATAGTCTTATAGACCCTAGCAGGACTCAGGGTAGAGAAAGCTTTGAGGCTTGATTTCCAAGCAATGAACAATGAGGTGGAGTACGAGGTGCTACTGCAAGGCCTTGAGCTAGCTCTGCACTTCGAAGTAGAGAACATCGCAGTAAAGACTGACTCGCAGCTGATCATGGGTCAGGTCAAGGGAGACTTCGAAGTAAAAGAGCCAAGATTACATAGATACTTCTCCAGGATAATAGGGGGCGAAAGCCCACTTTAGCAGTTTCGATATCGCACAAATACCTAGGGATATGAACCAAAAGCTGATGAGCTAGCTAAAAGTGCGTCGATCGAGGGGACGACTGAACACACGGAGATTCTACTAGAGGGCGAAAACATGAGAGACCCTTTGGAGACCCTGCATGCCACGTGTTTGCAAATGACTCTAAAGACAAGGGGTGGATGAGACCCATCACCCAATACTTGGCATCGAGAAACCTGCCCGCAGACCCCTAAAAAGTGAGGTCGATCAGATTGAAGGCGGCCCGATACTCGATGGTGGGGGGCTGACTGTATAGGAGATCAATGATGGGACCAATGCTGAGGTACGTAGGTCCCATCAAGGCGCAGAAGCTAATGGAGAAAATCCACGAGGGAGCGTGTGGCAACCACTCTGGCAGGCGTAGCCTCACCCACAAGGCCTTGACGGCTGGATACTTCTGGCTATATATGATGATCGAGGTGGCCCAGTTTGTCAAGAAATATGACAAGTGCTAGAGATTCGACCTCATGAAGTACCAACCTGCGCAGGAACTCTATTCGAACATAACTCCTTGGCCCTTCGCTAAATAGGGCCTGGACATCATCGGAGAGCACCCTAGAAGTCTAAGGGGAAGAAGGTACATCTTGTTGGCCGTCGATTATTTCACTAAATGGGTAGAAGCTGAAGCTTACACGACCGTCAATATGGCAAACACGATTAACTTCATTTGGAAAAACATAATCTACTGATACGGAATCCCGAAAGAGATACACATTGATCATGGCACGCAGTTCCAGAATGCTAAGCTTAAGGAGCTGTGTGAGTTGTATGATATAAAGCTCAGCTTCTCATCCGTAAACTACCCTCAGAGGAATGGCTAGGCAGAGGCAACGAATAAGGCCATATTCAGCAATATCAAAAAGAACTTGCAGGAGGCTAAAGGAAGGTGGTTAGAAGAGCTATCGGCCATTATGTGAGCCCATCGAACCACAGAGCGGAGATCAACAGGAAGAACACTATTCGCCATGGTCTACGGGTCAGAGGCTATGATCCTGACCAAGATTGGCCTCCTGACCCTTTGCTTTGAAGTGGTGAGAGACGCCTCACTGAACGAGCAACAGCTACGCCACAACACAGACCTCTTGGAAGAAACAAGGGACATGGCCCTGGTCTATCTGGCCTCGTACCACTAGCAGGCCAGGTCCTACTATGCAAATAAGGTTAGCGCTCGTCGACTTAACGTCGGGGATTGGGTCATGAAGGTCGGAACAGGAAATTCTTCGAAGTTAGACTCTAACTGGGTCGTGATCAAGGCGCTTGACAATGGTGCATATGTCCTAAAAGAACTCAAGACCGGGAAGAGCCTACCAAACACGTGGAATGCCCAGCACTTGAAAAAGTACCACGTATAAGATGCATGTAAATGCTGTGAGACACATGTAAATGCTTGTATTATTAAACAGCTTAATTCCAAAATAGGTTAGGGCTTCTGCTACACGGACTTATGCTTTGGATTGCTATGAAAAAGGGTCTGCCCCTGATGCCAGACCCCACGAACTATTCAAGCAAATAAAGATTGTACTATGGGAATCACATCGCGCAATAAAATGCTTACCGATGGCCTGAGAAAACGTACGAAGAGGAGTGAGCTACGTAATAAAATACTTGCCAGCAGACCTCAATAAAGATCATACTATGAGAATCACATCGCGCAATAAAATGCTTGCCAATGGCCCGAGAAAACATACAAAGAGGATTGAGCTGCGCAATAAAATGCTTGCCAGCAGACCTCATCAAAAATCGTACCACGAGGATCACGTCGCTTATCGATGAACCAAAATAATGTACGAAGGGCAACAAGCCGCACAGCAAAAACTTCCCTCCGACCCTCAAGGAGCATCTGCAAGATGGGAAAGAATTGAGCGATAAGATCCTCCCTAGAGAGCACCTAAGCTAAGCGTGAGCCAAAAGTAAACAGGGCCAGGGTCTACCTGTTGGAAGTAGACCCTCCTCAGGGAGCTCCTTAGCTATGCATAAGCCAAAGGCAAGCAGAGCCAGGGTCTACCCGTTGGAAGCAGACCCTCCCCAGAGAGCGCCTTAGCTACGCGTGGACTCAAAGTGAATAGAGCCAAGGCCTACCCATTGGAAGTTGGCCCAGACAAGACCAAGCATGAAGGCAGAAATTAAAAACCAAATTCTGTTTATTATTGCCTGAATTATAGGATGCATGGGCGACACAGACACGGACGCGGACCTGGTGTCTCTATTTGTAAGAAACAAGTCTTGGATGGATTCGCAAGGACACATCAGAGTGGTAATGCCCTATTTGCTCCCAGAGAGAGCCAAGCCTAAGCTTCTTCCTCTGCAGTGACGGGCCCAAACAGTTGTCGACCAATCCCTAAAGCTGCTTCTTGGCACGTTCCCATTTGGGTTCAAAAAAGTCCAGCCATACGCGCGGATCGTATTCTGCTAAGACAAGTCATAACAGAAATTATACATCCTCAAAGCCAGACGGGCCAGAACTCATGTCCCAATCTCTGGAGCTAACCTCGTCAGTCATAGCATAAGGGGAATTCACTAATAACTCCACATCATATACGATTGGCCAGACCCAGAAGTCGGGCAGACCGCCAATAAGGGAATGGCATCGTATATGATGTCTGACCCTAACAACAGACACGGACAATAAAAAAAAAAACAACACAGAATAAGCATGAGAAAAATACACTGTTTTATTATTTAAACAGAAATTTGCAACAAGGGTCAAATTTACACGACGCGGTCAGTACTTTACAAATATACAAAAGAGTGAGACGCCCTAATTACCTCCGGAGAGGGAAGCGATGCCGGCTTCGACGCTTAGACCAACTTCGGTAGAGGACAGCAAACTAGAGTCAGAATCATCGCTAGACAAAATGATCGCACTTGACCCTCTGCCAGTCAAGGCGCCAGGGCTAGGCTGACCCCTAAGAACCTTTGTGGCTTGTTCTGGCGGACTGAAGGTGGGGACAATCTCTCTGGCGATAGAAACAGATGTAGAGCATCCATCTTTCTCTTCGTCGAGCATCTTTAGTACATCAGCAGGATACACGATGTTAATCTCGTCCCCTAACTGCTGCATGTAGTACCTGAAAGAATAATGGTCCCTCTCGACACCCTTCTGCTTATCAAACTGGTCTGGAGCTACCACCTTCGCGTGGCCCTCATCCCTTGGATCTGATTTGGGCTTATATCTAGCATCTATACGTTAGCCATCTCACCAATGTGTTGAATCAGCCCATTTAATGCCTGTTTGAATCTCTTGGCTCTAAGTCTTGTGATTGGCCCACTTGGTAAGCTTAATAGATCACGTAAATGCTGCCCTAGAGTCCCTTCAAGCCCACATGAATGCTCCTCCTCTTGCACGTGTGGTTGAGCAGCTACATTTGCATCATTCTCCCCTTGTTGAAAAGGATTTGTCCTCAAATCATCATCTACATCAAAAGGTGATAAATCAACAACGTTAAAGCTCGCACAAACACCATACTCACCAGGTAATTCTAACTTGTAGGCATTATCATTGATGCGTTCCACTACCCAAAATGGTCCATCTCCCCGAGGTAAGAGTTTTGAACATTGTTGCTCCAAAAAACGATCCTTCCTCAAGTGCACCCAAACCCAATCTCCTGGTTCAAATACTACCTTTTTGCGTCCCTTGTTGGCTTGATGGACATATTGCTCAGTCCTTCTTTCAATGTTTAGTCGTGCCTTTTCATGAATCTGTTTTACTAATTCAGCTTTCTTTTTGCCATCTAAGTTTACACGTTCACTCAAAGGTAACGGGGTTAAATCCAAAGGTGACAATAGATTAAATCCGTAAACAATTTCAAATGGTGAACACTTAGTTGTAGAATGTACACTCCTATTGTAAGCAAATTCAACATATGATAAACAATCTTCCTATGTTTTCAAGTTCTTCTTAATGATAACACGTAACAAATAAGACAAAGTCCTATTCACTACTTCAGTTTGACCATCAGTTTGAACAAGTAGTAGAAAACAATAACTTGGTTCTTAACTTTTCCCACAAAGTCTTCCAAAAGTAACTTAAGAACTTTGCATCTTTATCAGAAACAATGGTCCTAGGTATGCCATGCAACCTAACAATTTCTTTAAAGAACAATTCAGCTATATATGATACATCATCGGTTTTATGACATGCAATGAAGTGTACCATCTTAGAAAACCTATCTACTACCGCAAAGATTGAATCTCTCCCCCTCTTAGTACTAGGTAATCCAAAAACAAAATCCATAGAAATATCAATCCAAGGTTCACTAGGTATAGGTAGTGTTGGGATTTTTACCCTAAAAGCATATTTCTAATTTTACCTCTTTGAGTATAAACAACTATTTCTTATATGAAATTATGATATTTGCTAGATTAAACTATCTTATTTGAATAGTTTATTCATCTGAAAAAGATTCCATGACTTTATATGTGTATAAAGAAATAAACATAATTAAGTGTTAATTATTAGGAGACTTGTTTCTTTATCTAAGTCTAAATGAAGTAGTTTACAATCTGTAAATAAAGATGGAATACTTTATTTACTATAGGTTGTAGTGTTTGTCTATCTCAATGGCAATGATGTGTCTCAAATCATTGAAGTATCTGACTTCTGATAGAAACACTAATATAACATAAACAAGTTATGTGTATTAAACTGAACCAGATAATATAAAGAATTGGAGTGTTGTAACTCAATTCTTATATTATCACAAACTAGTTCTTAGCATATAAATCTTAATCCGTGATGTTTGACTAGACTTGCTTTCATGGGTTATAGCCTTTTGATTTGTCAAAAGACCAACCTCTATGAAGTTAGAGGTGAACTCTGGCATATTGGAAGTTAAGGCTTATGAATTGATAGGAACACCAAATAGTTAAGGACACTATACATTAATACTACTTTAGGTTCTTTCAAGATTCATGGAATAATTAAATCTAAGATCTTAGTATTCACTTTGTGAATTGATTGATAATTTTATCTAAATGGCCATTGAGAACAAAATTATCGATAACATTATTCCTTAATAGAAGATGGTAACTTAAAGGTAAATAGGTGTTGGAGGGGTATTACGGTAATTTCACCTATCCAACTATGGTATTGTATAGGGATTATATATGTGGTATAAAATAAGCTAGATGGATCGGTTAATCAAGATTAGTTGATTAAATCTCTATAAAAGGACATTAAATCTAAGAGTGCAATATTGGGCTTTTAGTGGAGTGTCCCCCTTTGCTAATAATATTTATATAAATACCATAATAAGAGTTATTATATATTTATCATATTATTAGAGATTAGATTATTTGGATCCATTAGGTCCCTTGTCTAGCTCAATTAAGCTCAATAATTGTTTGGTGGTATTTGTGAAATAAGTTTTATAAAACTGTGTCAAATAATGATTGTACACAGAAGTTGGTATTTTTATAAATAAGTTTCATGAGTTGGACATATTTATAAAATTACATCCAAAGCCCAAATTGGAGAACAAGCCCAATCCTAATCGGACTAGGGTTAGCAGTTTTTGGTCCCATATATATAAGATATATGAGAGGAAAAACTACAGAGAATCTCATAAAGATTCACACGCATAAAACACAGGGAGATGGAGAGAAAATTCGGCCAACCTAGGCTAAGTGAGAGTGAAAAAGGTTTTTAACAATCTCATAGTCTCATCTCACATCCCGGTGTTCCATAGGATTAAGAAGGCATTCTTGATCGTTCTCCAACAAAGGTTTCGACTTGGTACCCACTCGCTTCGTCAACCAAGAGCAAGAGCATAGACAAGAAGATCTAAGGTTGGAGGTCTGATCACCATTAAAAAAGAGATCAAGGAGGAACACGCTACAAGAGGTAAACCCTAATCTCATCTTTAGGGTTTTGTATCTAGATTTGATTTATGTTGTACATGATCCTGTAT
>JXTB01000620.1:151234-216766 GCA_002914805.1 Parasponia andersonii | reverse complement strand
AATAGGAGTCAGAGCAAATTCAAGCTTAGAGTATTCCAAACTTTGGGTAGTCTAAGTCCTTAGCATTCTTCAATAGCTTCCAGTCTTTCCGATTCCTAAACGTGATTGTAACTCTGAATGTTCGTTATTATTCATAAAATAGTGAGAAAACAGTGGACGTAAGCTCATCTTTTTTGGAGCTGAACCACTATAAATCACTCTCTCCTTATTTGCTTTGATTACTATCTTAATTCACATAAGTTACATCTCTTGATTATTTATAAATTTATTGTTGATAAAACCTCCATCAACGACAAAAAATGGAAACATTGAATACAATCTGAGAAGTAATAAATTACTGGTCAATTTATTTGAATTGAAAGCACATAGTTTTAATAATGTTTTTAGTATGTCATGATCATCATTTGAAGTAGAATTTATAAAACTAATCATTACAATATTGAACAAACAACAACTAAAATCACTCTCATCAAAGCAGTCAAGTCTGATCTTTAAATATGCTTTTAACTAATGAGCTTAATTCTCTAAACTAAAACACTAACAAGCTCGATTATAAATCCTTATGTAAAAAAGAGAAGAAAAAAAATTAAAGTAACTAAGCACAAGTCAAAAGATTTGGGCCAAAATCTAAGCTCAGCCTCGACCTCGACCTCAACAACCTCAACCTCGTGCTACTTACCAAAACCAAACTTCACTGTTTTCGACACACGTGGACGGGAACCCAGACCGGAATCTTCCGGTAGCCGGTAGCGTAACGCCACGTAAGCAAAAGGCGGTTTCGATTTCTGGCTTCACGTCTCGATATTATACGCGCCCATATATTAAAGGAGAAAAACGGAATTTCAATTTTAAAATTAATTTTATTCAACAAAATACACCTTAAATGGACGGCAACTTTCTTTTCGCTACAGCCTAGATTTACTAATCTCTTGTGTTTGTACATTTCGTTTCCGGTTCCGTATTCCAAGTTGCTCGAACTTTAACCACTCAAGCGTGGCCTTCAAAGCCTCTTTCTTTTTTCTGGTTTTGTTCGTCTCCAGATTCCTTATCTTAGCTCTTGGGTTTTCCTATCAAGATGTTATTTTTGCTTTGAAGGTACGTTTTTGTATATATATATATATATATATAGATGTTTGATGATCACGAAATCTGATTTTTTTTTTTAAAAAAAATTATTACTTTTTTGTTATGTTGTGAATTTTTGTTTTCCGAGCATTTAATGTGTAGGGAAAAGGGATTTAGGGTTTTATGTTCAATTTTATTTTTGTTGTGATAATTTTTTTGGGAGTTTGTTCTTTGGGTGAGGTTTGAAGTTTTTTTGAAATGTTTGCTTAGGATATTTTAGGAGGTGGGTAGTTTGAAATTTTGAACTTTAGTGCATGTGGGTGTATAATATAGGGAATCATTGATGTGAGATTTGAGATGGGTAGTGGTTAAAGTTTGGAAGAGTTGTTGGGATTATGAATACTTTTCTATGTTGCAATGGTTCTGATTGAAGTAGGAGATGTTTTTTGAGAAAGCGAGTTTCATGAATTTGGATTTTTTTTTTTTTTTCAGAGAGTTGATTTTATGAGCTTAAACTTAATTGCCAACCTGAGTTTGTGCATACTCACACCCATTACTCTTTTCTTTTTCTTTTTTTTTTTTTTCAGTTGTTATAATTTAATGAGAATATAGCTTAGCGGGAGCTAGTTGTTCGAGCAGACAGGAATTTTTTAATTGTTTTGTAAACCAATGACGACGGATAATTGGGATCCCGACGTTAAAAGATGGAATCTCCATCTGTTAGATGTTTGCACTCTTTCGAATGACATCTCTCATAGTACTGTCACTGGATATGACCCCGATTTTAGTAAAGTGGAATATGTTAGAGAAGGCTATGTTGAGTCATGTAGTGTGGAACCATGTCATATGGAGAACGACGAAGTTATAGCTCATGCTTATCAAGAGGAGTTATCAAGACTTGCCACGGCAGAGGTTTCAGGACGTCCTGATTTTGGGGAAGATCACTTGCAAGCATCGATTCTTGCGCAGGATTGGTTTGGCCCTTCAAAAAGACACGGTAGCTCTGATTTTCACTATTCGGCAAATTAGATCTTTGTTCATTGTCCATTTTTTTTCCTCCCTATATTTCTTTTTTCTTATTGTAACTTGAATGCTAATGATATGTAGAGCATGAGAATGGTTGGAAGATGGAAAATGGTCATGATAGTAACGGGAACACAGATGGTCACAACAACAATGAAAATGCGGTCAATGATTATAGAGGAGATATTCTAGGGAATGAAAACAATCCTAGCACAAGGATAAACGAAGAGGTGGAAGATGGGATGGGAGCTGTCTTTACATACTCTGTCCCAGGAGAACACCAAGGGGAGAACTTAGGAAATGGGGAAGATTGGTCATATTCATTGGATATAACAGATGAGTCTCCTCTTGACAGCGAAGTTGGCAGAAGACTGAATCATATGGTTCCAGTTCCTGTAAGTACATCTTATGTAGAACCAAGCGACATAGAAGTGAGAATATGAAGATAGAGAGCAATAGATAGAAGGAGAGGAATGTAAAAGATTCGAGAGACAAATTATAATCACGAGAGAGAACTTAGAAAGAGAACAATCTCAAAGACAGGAAACCTGAATACTTTACAATTTATATATTTATAACGAGTCTTTTCCAATATTTATAATCTAGGCCTATTTATAGATAGGCAAATAAACACAATTAGTAAACTAAACACTACAATAGTAAGCTAAATGACAGGGAAATAAACACGAATAGTGCATTAAATACAATTAATAATCTATTCATAAAATAGAAACCTGATAATCATTCTAAACAATCTGATGGAGATTATATGTCTACTTTCCGTATTTATGTTAGGTGTACATATAGAAAGTAGCTATTTACTTATTTAATTATTTTGTTAGGTGTATTTTAGTTTTGAGTAACTAGATTAATATCTCCCTTTTATGATTGTGTCTAGAACTTATTAGTTTCCTAGTTTGTTCAAGGAATAAGCTTCTTTTATGTTGACTATTTTTCAGACTTATTAATGATATTACAAATTATTTAGACTCTTCCCTAATTGTTCTCTTTCTATTCTTCCATCTTCTATCTAATTTCGTCTCTTCTTCGCTTCAAATCTCTCTTTTTTTTTCTTCCTCTTCCCTCTTCTGAATTCTCACTCTTGCTTTGCATCAAAATTCTAGTTTACAATAACAATATAAATTCCTAATAAATTATTATCTTGTCTGCATCACTATCTTGTGTGAAGTTATAATAATCGTATTATCATATGAACTCATCTGTTTGCTGCTTGTGACCTTTTGATGTTACTTTTTAATTTGATCAATATCTAGATGACACGGGGAAAATGCATGTGCAGCCGTGCTTTCATAAACTTTTTGGATATGTTTTTAAAGTTCAAGACCATACGGGAATTGATTTTTTAAGTAATTTGGCAGCATGTTCCTAGGATAATTGAAAAACTTCCATCCATTGACGAGGAGATATCAGATTATGAGAGGCTTCTAGACAGGTCTTGTGTCAAATTTTCTTTTGCATATTATCTTTGCTGTTAAAGAATTCTTTGTATCTTATCTATCTATATATGTAGATTATCTTCTCTGTCTGTCTGAAATAGTAACTATTTAGGAATATCATTTTTTTTTACCTACTAATAGGTTTGAAAGAGGACAGTACTAGTTTTTTTAGGAAAGTTGATAGCAAACATACAGTTGGTATGGAATTCTATTGATTAATATGCAGTGCTGACAAATTTTCAACAGATATTGTTTGTTTTCCTTTTTCTTTCTTTAGTTTCATTGTTCTTATTTATTTCTTGTCACTAAAAAAAGCATTGATAAAGCTACAATTACTTTACATTTGCGTAATGAGGTCATAATGACTTGGGTTGCGTGGGTTGAAGAGTGGTCGTAGAAGATACATATATATATATATATATATATATATAAATGTATGCACATCTAATGTTAGGATAAGAACCTTTGTGGAGAGAATTTCTTGGCTCTTGGTTTTCTGCAGGAATTTAAAAAAAGGGGCCATGAGGATGTTAAAATTGTGAAGCTTAGATCAGGGCATCGAGTGTTAGCCATCATTTAGTTCAGTGATTAATTGTTCGTTTACTCTACACTATTGAAGATAAAAGGTATAAATTAGAGTTACTTTACTACAACAGATCCAAGATGGAGTTTCATGCCCTTTATGTTTTTTATATGGTAATCATGTTTCCTAGGGCCATCCACCTACTTCAATGTTACAAAAGGAAATTTCTCTTATTGTGGTTTATTACATATATGCAAAATGTTTTGAAAATTTTCTTAAATTATTTAACTGATGTTTAGATTAATAAAACCTTATTCTTTTTATAGACTGCAGGTATATGATTTGGTTGAGCGTAAGGTCCAAGGAGATGGTAATTGTCAGGTGTGTTCTCCTTTTTGCATTGCTTCCTAGAATTGTATGTGTGAATGTGTGTATTGCAATGCATATTGGGGTTCTTCCTTGGCCCCCTTCCGTTTACTTTACTTTTTCATGAGCAGTAATAGAGTTGTTGGTGGGTTTTTTTTTTTTTTTGGTGCCGGATGTGTTGTTGGGGGGGAAGAAAGGGGGGGGGGGGGGGATGAGGTGTGAGGACATACAGGTGTTGGTTCAAGAATAGTCATCATTAATGAATATTTAGACATATTTTTTCCCCGTCCCCTGAATGTGCTGCACTGTATATGCTTTCTTATCACATTTGTTTTTTAAGTAGTAGTCCAGCCGTACTTCTTGTGGTGTATTTATTTTTATAGATTTTAACTTTATTTCTTCATGACATGTAAATTCAGAATTTGCTAGATGCAATGGTCCAGCCTTTGTGGTCTATGCTTTCTAGAATATTAGTGTAGCTATATTGTTATGAACCTTCGATAGATTATTTTATTTAGATGAACTGATTGAAATTTCTAATGTTATCATGTTTTATATGAACCACTTCTTTTATTCTAATAAATTGGGAGTACATCATTTGTTTCATATTATTCCCAGTTTCGCGCTTTATCAGATCAACTATATCGCTCTGCTGATCACCATGGATTTGTTCGAGAGCAAATTATTCAACAGGTTTGGTCTCCGCTACTGCATTTTTTTAGATTGAACTTGCTTTCATTTGATGCCATTGTGCAAAATTGTTCAGCATTTGATTATGTTTCCTCTTTCGGATGCAATCAGCTGAATGGTCATCCAGAGATGTACGAGGGTTATGTTCCAATGGGCTATGCTGACTATCTGAAGAAAATGAGCAAGTATAATTTTTGCCTTTGTAGTCGTAGTTTTTATCCAAAGCTCGTACATTGTTTACATGCTTACTATCTTTTATGTGGATGAAATAGGAGTGGTGAGTGGGGTGATCATGTTACTTTGCAGGCCGCTGCAGATTGGGTATGCGATAAGAGTTTACCTTCAATTTTTCCTTTTTTTTTTTCCTGTTACTTTTGCTTTGTGAGTTCAACGCGTGTCGCTTATATGTTCTTATATTGTTGCAGTATGGTGTCAAGATATTTGTGATAACATCATTTAGGGATACATGTTACATTGAGATTCTTCCACATACGGAGAAGTCTAAAAGAGGCAAGTTTGTACAATAACTTTGTCAATAATGTTTTCGCATTTGTTATTATTTTGTTTTCTATAAGAATATATGATGTCAGTTTTCTGTCCTGCTTTTTGAAAAGTTAATCAGAAACTTTTGGCAGTTCTACAATTATTGTGTTTCAGTTTAATAATTACTATCTAGATTTCTTTTCAACATATCTGATTAAATGCTTTATATCCCTATCAATTGTCCGAATTCCTGATGCTCTGTTTCTCTATGCTTTTCGTAACTGGCCTTTTAATTTTATAAAGAAGCTAATTTCATAAAAATGGTTTTTGTGATGTTTTGCTCATGCAGTTATTTGCTTGAGCTTTTGGGCCGAGGTGCATTACAATTCAATCTATCCAGAAGGAGGTAAATGGATTTTTTTTATTTTGAAAATTTTAACGTAGAGAACCTTCTTGAAAAATTAGACATATGAAATGGTGCAATTACTCGAAATCAATAGGATTTTAGGGTTAAAACGGTTCTGTCAGAGAAAATTTTGAGTTTTACTGGACCTTTTACCATTTCGTAATATTGCTAGACGAGGTTGAAGGTGTCAAAATAATGAGATTGAATGAGAATCAGGATTTTGAGGAAATTTAGTGTAATGGAGAAATTTATTGGAAGCTTCCATCCAAACCTCTAAGTTATATACTGCATTGTATTGCATTTTTCAGTCATCATGGTTATGATCATTTCTGTTTCACATGTTATTTTTTCCCCCCCTTGGTAAAGAGGTTCCTGCACTGTGCACAAAGAAGAAGAAGAAATGGTGGAATATCATAACTTCGTAAGCTATGGATTTCATGAAGGAAGTGAGTCTTGTGGTGATAAATCTTTTTATTAGGCTTTTCAGCAACTGCTCTTCCTACACTGGAGGCAGATATATAAGTCCATGCTTTTTGGAATGAGGGCAATTCACTGATGTCTGGTCTTTTATTCTTTTGGCTGTTGTGATGAATGCAGATGCTTTTGCATTTGCTGTAAATATCATTTTCTTTTCTTTTAGATAAATCTTTTTTTTTTTTTGGCTTCTGTGCATATAACATCATTCTTTGTCTGCTGCTTGTACTGATGTAGTCATGTTATAACAAAAATCCATTGGCTTCATTTCTGGTACACCATATAGATAGATGTTTTATTTTCGTCATCACTGATTAGATTAGATATGCTCCATACAATCCAAATTCCAACTTCTCATCATCCCAATTTTTCAGTACCATCTTATCTGGTGCGTTGTTTTGTGAGTTGTCATATTTTAATTAGTAAATGTTAATAAATAAAAAGATATTAAAAAGATTTGGAAAGAAAAAAAAGATGTATTATTTGGATATTTTAAAGTTTTTGGATATGCAAATTTTAGGGAGAGTTTTTTGTTTATTGTAAATTTTTATGTTATAAATTCTCAATTATCCTTTAAAATATGCTTTTAAATGCAACAATATGCTTTTCAAGTGTATTTTTGGTCAGAAATTTAACAACAAATTACCATTTGAATAGTTATGGTCAAATTATTTCAAATCATAAAGCTCAGGGGTATTCTTTAATTATAATTTTATGAGTAGAAGTAATTTCATCAATTTATGCTAGAAATTAATTCACTAATTGAAGCGGCTTTGAGCAAAGTGGCTGAATCTTTTTCTCTTTAGTAAGTGTATTTTTCAATTACTAGCAAAATAGCTTGGTGTATCATTTTCAGTAGTAAAATGGTTAATAAAAGCCCATTTAGTAAAAAGATGAAAGAAAAAAGGGTCATTTAATAGAGACGTGAAAAAAAGGCTATTTGTTATAAAAATTCCTAATTTAAATGGACAATTTATATACCACATCACATTTTCTTTTTTAAAAGGCCACCATGTCACATAAGTGTTAAATAAATAATAAAAAAAAAAGATTCTTTGAAGTATATACACATTCTGTAATTGAAATCATGTGTCTTGGTTTCTGTAAAATTATAACTTCTGATTTTAAATTTTCAAAAATTTATAACTGTGTGCATATTTTTGAGTGACTTATGGTACTAAAAGTCAAAATTGTTCCTCGTATCCTTTTTCCCAAATAATAAACTAAATGAGAAACTAATTAAACCAAAAAAAAATTGGAAAGAAAATAAATTTAAAATAGTATTAAACAAATGGTTTTAATTATTTTTATTCCAAGGTTTAATTGTTTTAGCAATTTTTTTTAATACAATTTATGTATCTGGAAACAAGAATAAGCAATTTAGTTCAGTTTCAGTATCAAATAAGCAGTAAATTCGTCATTTCGTGCATAGAGGGTACAGAATTTTTGAAAATTAGAAACTTGGAGAGTAAATTTTCAGTACTCAGAATACATAATTAAAATTTAAATGGTGGATACTTCAGGGTATTTTTGCATTTAATCTCGTCAGATAATATTGAAAAGTGAAACAAAAGGTGGAATGCCTAGCATTATTGTTTATTTGCGTTTACTTTGGCATTACAAAAAATAATGATATATTAAGATACGTATATCTTGCGTTTAAAAGTTCATAGATTAAAGACATCAAATTTTATGAAATATTGCAACATATCATTTCAAATGAATTACAATGCACTTTTAAACTTAACACTATATGTCACTTTCATTTAAAAATAAGGACAAAAGGCAATATGCTTCACTCTTGTTGAGAGTTGTTGTTTACCCTAAATTTTGAAGATTGTCCCACATGCCTTATATATTATGAATGGAGTAGTGGTTTACCCCAAATAGTTGACGATGTCAAAGAAAAGAATCCGTTATCATTAAACATAAAGACCATTAAATAGAAGGGAGAAAAATTGACAAATTTCCTAATTTTTTCAGATTGCATAAACCCTAGAAATTGAGGAAATTTGTATTTGAAATCGATGGGAAAAGAATCATCAATAGATCCTTGAGTGCAAATGGAGAGCACCCTTGAAGATCAGTAAGTATAGGCAAGTGTGGGTACAATAAGTAACTTTGGTCATTATCTCAAGGTCACCCTCCATCTTGAAATCTCAAAATCACCAAAATACCTATGAATACTGTTAACCCAACAACAATTAATTTTGAAGACTATAATCTCCAAAATTGAAAACCTAAACCTGGTTTTTTGCAAATGCCAATAGGAAAATAACTTTGTTTCTCTTTTCTAGGGTTACTAATTTTTGACTAGTCTAAATTCGACATGGAAAGATTTTTTTTTTTTAATTATTATTATTAAAGAAAGACGTTGAAAGAAAATGATTAGGATATGGAATTTTCACTATATTTGGGGTTGAAAGAAGCTGATTGCGATATTATCTTTAATCTAACCGTTCCTAATGTCATCTCAATAAAATTGGGTTAAGGGTGGAGAAGCAACCAGGGTCTTTTGTCCTAAAAATAATCTGGAATTAAAAATGACCAAATTTTAGCTTCGTAATCAACATGTAGTTTGTTCATTGCTTATGGAGTGAATTTATAAAATTAAACCAAACATTGCGTCATTAAAAAAGTATTAAGGTTATTTTCAGTTTAGCTTTCTTTTTAGAAAATTAGTCATTTTGCCCCCTGGCATTTGTCATCGGTAAGAATTTGTTCTCTCATTTTTTACTTTGTATTCAAATGCTCCCTTGATGATAAATTTAATCTTCCTTTCTCCTCTCACTTTTGACTTAATATTCAAGTGTCCTCTACAATAACTAATACATATCTTTCACTATTTTTTTTTATATTACGCATTTCCAACGTACTAGTTTTTATGATTAAACAAATAAAATAAACGAAAAGAAGTAAAAAAAAATAGTTTTTAATGGTTATATACGTATACATAAAACAAAACAAATAAATAAAATAGAGCAATTTTTGCATTAATTTATTAGTGTCAAAATATTTTTAGAAGTTATGGCAAAAAAAAATTGCATATTTTCATATTTGAAAGATTTTCTATAAAATGAAATGACTATTTAGCCTCTTATTTTTCATATTTTCATGAACTTTCTCTCTTATTTTTCATGAAAAATAGTCATTTCATTTCATAAAAATATATAAAATTAAGAGGGCAAATAGTCATTTCATGAATTTGCCCTCTTATTTCATTTCATGAATTTTATGAATGAAAAAAATGAAATGACTATTTTTCATGAAAATATGCAATTTTTTTTTACATAACTTTTAAAAATATTTTGACACTAATGAATTAATGCAAAAATTACTCTATTTTGTCTATTTTTTGTTTTTTATATACATATATAACAATTTCAAAAGTTATTTTTCTTTTACCTCTTTTCGTTTATTTTATTTATTTAATCATAAAAACTAGCTCTTTGGTAATGTCTAATATAAGAAATAGTAATAGATATATATTAGCTATTTAAAAAATAAAATGATTATTTTGTAATTGTTTATTAATAATTTTCTAACAGTATTAGAGTTGATGGGGTAAAAAAAATAACAACTTTACTATTTTAGAGGGCATTTGAATACTAAGTCAAAAGTGAGGGGGTAAAAAAAGAACAACATTGTCATTATAAGGAGAACTTGAATATTAAGTCAAAAGTGAAAGGGACAAAAAAAGAACAAATTTGTCATTTATGGGGTATTTGAATACAAAGTCAAAAATGAGAAGACAAACTTATACTAATGGCAAATCTCAGGGGGTAAAATGACTAATTTTCTAGCTTTTATCCATTAACAATTGTTTAATAGTATTAGAGTTAAGGAGGTAAAAGAATAATAACTTTATCATTTTAAGGGGCATTTGTATACTAAGTCAAAAGTGAATGACAAAAGAAGAATAACTTTGCTATTATAAGGGACACTTGAATATTAAGTGAAAAGTGAGATAGCAAAGAAAGAATAAATTTATTATCTAAGGGGCACACTCGAATACAAAGTTTAAAATGAGGGGAGAAATTACAAATGTGAAGAGTCAAAATGACTAATTTTTCTTTTTTTTCTATTTTGCTACGTCACTTTCAAAATGTCCAAGATTTGGCATTTAAAATATTTTTTTTTTCACAATTTGAATAATCTTGTTGTAACATATAGGGGCCAAAACTCGGAACAAAAAAAGGAGTATAATTATTGTACCAAAGTCTTAGATTTGAAATTATTGATATACATATTATATGATATAGGTACAGGTAGTAGAAAGTGGCATTTAGAAAATCAAAACCGAAATGAGATGACTTAGTTCTAAGCGCCAAAAACAAAAAGGAGCCAAAAAATATTAACAACAACATTTTTAGACCACAAAACTTAGTGCCGTTTTTTCTTAAACAACAGTTTCTAGACATAAACGACTGTTATTTCTTAAACAACAGCTTCTAGACATAAACAATATCTAAATTTTCATCTTTCCACGTCAAATGATATTAAAATTTAACCCATTTTGCGATTAGTTTGAGTAACTAAACATTTCAAAGACATGTGGTTTTCTATGAATGATAAGATACTCATACTACAAATATTGAGGACGTTTTAATTATGAAAAGAATCCTATTTTCTAGAATATATTTCTTCGACTGCTAGAACTCGGATGAATAAAAGAGAATATTTGTTACGTCGTTTTAGCAATTATGAACAGAAGAAAATCTCTCTCTCTCTTCTTAAGTGTATCTTGAATAGGATCCGCACTCTATGCATTCGTGTTTGTCATGTCTTTATCAATATTTCTCTAAAAGTGGGTATTGGTGAAATAAAAATAGAAAACAAATATTTATGGAAATATGGTTTTAAAATAAGTATTTATGAACTTTTTGACTTTCTAATTTATAGCAATTTAATTTCTAAATTGTCAGAATTATAACTTACTGTTAAATTTTTGACCAAAAAAAATATGGTGGTATCTGAAAGTACATTTGAAAGGTAACTTGGGAATTTCAAGCATAAAATTGAATATTCACAAAAAAAAATTCTCTAAATTTATAACTCCAAGAATCCTAAAAAATACAAAGAATACATCTTTCATTCGCTCGAAATCTTTTTATTCAGCTTATTTTTCTTTAAATACTCTTTCAGATACTATAACATGTTCCTTATATATCTATTTTTAGTTAGAAATTTAATAGCAGATTGCAAGTTAGACTGTCTAGGGATAAAACTACTACAAATTGGGAAGTTTAACTTAGTTGCCGCAATTAAAACTTTGAGGACTAAATTGCCATAATTTGGATAGTTCATGGACCATTTGTACCACAAACCTTTTGTTTTTTTCGTCTTATTTAGTTTTAAAAGAGAAATTATGTCAAATATGTATCATAATAGAAATATTTTGCTCCATATGCTCTCTTCAATAAAAATTTGTTAAACATACATATATCACATGAAAAGTCATATTTATCCCTATTAAACTATATGTATCTCTTCTCTTTAACCAAGATGAAATCTCTTCTTCTCCATGTTTTTATGCTTCTCTATATCTGATTTTTCAAGTTAACTGTTATATGAAGAGTTGAAATTATAAGATCGGAAAAGAATAAAAGAAAAGATACGAGAAAAGATAACTAGAAAAAGGAGAAAAAAGAAATTGAGAAGAAAATCAGGTTCTCATCTCTCATATTGCTGTCAAACTCATTATTTCCCTCTCTTTTCTCTTCATTCTTCACCACTTAGTTCTGAGTATAATTTAAAATAACATATTATCAATTTTCGAGATGTTATGAGGTCATTTATGTGTTAAAAAACTATTTTGAGATTAATTTTTTCGAGTTTTAACAAAAAAAATTACGATAATTTTCGATGATTTTTTTTATGATTTTTTTGACGATATTTTGATGAAAATTATATTCTCAGTTATATTTCGATGAAAATGGTATTTTTGATAATTTTGATACAATTTTGATGAAAATAGTATTCTCAATAATATTTCGATAAAGTGGCATTTTTGATAATTTTTGATGCAATTTCAATGTATTTTTGATGATATTTCGATGAAAGTAGTATTTTTGATAATTTTGAAAAAACTTCGATATAATTTTGATGAAGCGATATTTTCGATAAAATATTATTGAAAGTACCACTTTCATCGAAAATATATCGAAATTGCATCGAAAACTATCAAAAATACCACTTTATCAAAATATTACGGTGTACTATTTTCATTGCAATATCATCAAAGCTTCATCGAAAATGTATCGAAAATTCATCAAGAATACCATTTTCATCGAAATATAACTAAGAATATAATTTTCATTGAAATATCATCCAAAAATTATCGAAAATCGTCAAAAATCATAGCAATTTTTTTTGTTAAACTCGCAAAAATTAACTTCAAAATGATTTTTCAACGCATAAATAACTTCATATATCTCAAAATTTGATAATATGTTATTTTAAATTAAAACCATAACTAAGTGAAGAAGAATATAGAGAGAAGAGAGAAAAATGACGAGTTTGATGACAATATGAAAGATGAGAACGAAATTTTCTTTTGAAATTCTTTTTTCTCCTTTTTTTAGTTATTTTTTCTCGTGTTTTTCTTTTTATTTTTTTTATTTTACAATTTCAGTTCTTCATATAACGATTAATTTTAAAAATCAAGATACAGAGAAACCAAAAAAAAAATTTCATTAAAGAAAAGAGAAACCAGAGAAAAAATTTCATTAAAGAAAAGAGAAATATGATTTATTAAAGATAAGTATAACTTTCCAAGTAATACATATTTTATAAATTTTTATTGAGAATATATGCACTATGCCGCCTATTATTATTGGGAGTATTTGACCTGATTTCTCTTTTAAAATCACTGTTCAATCTCGATTCGGGTCATTTATATACAAATTTCATCATAGCGAGGAAAACCCGCACTAACTGACCCCTTGTTCCACCGATGGAGATGAATACCAACCGACGGCTAAAACCCCACACAGAAACAGGCCTTTGAACCCCAAATACCAAATAGTGCTCATGTACAACTCTTCCTCCAGAACCACCCTGAAAAGGGTTCTTTTTTCCCACTCTGAAAAGTCAATCTTTTTTGCCGTGTACCAACCCCAGAATCCTCCTTACACATACACCCAGAAGGCCAACTATGTGGATGTGTACATGAAATGGAAGAAGGACCATTACTATGACTCCATTGAGCACATCCACAAGTCCAAACTTCTCAAACCCATCATTTCCCTGAAAAATTGTATTGCCCAAGACCCCAATGGTTGCATCCCAATCTCTCATGTGTCCAAAAGAGGAGTCGAGTTTGATGTGCCCATGAAGGTGGCCAAGTTTTTGAGGCGATACCCTTCGATTTTCGAGGAGTTCACTGGTCCCCAGTACAATCTCCCATGGTTCAAGTTGACATCTGAAGCTGCTGAGATTGATAGAGAGGAGAAAAGGGTTTACGAGGATTGTAGGGAGGAGTTGAGGGAGAGGTTGAAGAGGCTGATATTGATGAGTAAAGGGAAGGTTTTGCCTTTGAAGATAATCCAGGGAATGGAGTGGTATTTGGGTCTGCCTGATGATTTTTTGAGGGACCCGGAAAAGAATCTTGATGGGTCTTTTAGGTATGTGGAAATGGAGGATGGGTTAAAGGGTTTGGCTGTTGAGAATGATGAAAAGGTCTTGTCTGTGGTTCAGAGGAATGCAATGAAACAAGGGGATTATTTTGGAAATTCAATGGAGGCAATCGAGTTTCGGCTTTTTCCGTCGAAAGGGTTGAGATTGAGGGTGAAGATTCAGGATTGGTTGAAGGAGTTTCAGAAGCTCCCTTATGTCTCACCATATGAGGAGCTTTCACATTTGGTTCCGGATAGTGATATAGCGGAAAAGCGAGTAGTGGGGCTTCTCCATGAGTTGCTTAGTCTCTTCGTTGAACATTCAGCTGAGAGGAAGAAGATTCTGTGTCTCAAAAAACATATGGGGTTGCCTCAAAAAGTGCACAAAGCATTTGAAAGGCACCCTCATATGTTCTATTTGTCATTGAGGAATAAGACTTGTACCGCAATCCTTAAAGAGGCTTATTGTGACCCTTCGGCTATTGAGCGGCATCCAATACTGAGGATTAGGAAAAAATACATAAACTTGTTGAAGGAATCAGATGCAATCTTGAAGAAAAGGAGGTTGAGTAACCGCTTGGTAGACCGTAGAAGTACGNCTGATGAAGATATAGGAGTGATGGAAGAGTGTCATCTGTAATAATTTTGCCGTCATATAGTAACTACCTGAAATAAACTGGCTGAGATTATGATGGCCAATTGAGCCATGGAAGTAGTGCTCTGACCATATCTTTGGTTCTCAAGGTATTTTCTTTAATTGGTTTGAAAATGTTCAAGACTTGTAGTCAAAGCAAGTTGTACTGCTCGTAACTTAAAGATAGTTTGCTATACAGATAGTTTGCTATTGCTATACATTTGGAACTGGTGAAAGATAACTTACTATAAAACAACATTGGGTCAAATTGTGTTCTTGATATGTTGTAGGTTTCTTTGACTCCCATTTCTAATCATTTTCTCTTTTCGTTTCTTTCAAAAAAGCACTTTCCAGGTTTCTTTATTTATGATCTGTTTAACGGAAGTTAATAGTACCTTATAAAAGAAGATTGTTTAATTGATTTAAAATCCACTACCGTTGCTATAATAAGGTTATAGTTAAGTAGCTGAGGTAAGTGGCGAGCTGGGAATTTATTTTTATACGTGCATAGTCTTGCTAAGCAATCTGAGACTGAGGGAGAAGTTTCGTTCTAAAATATTTTCTAAATATTTTCTTTGAAAATGCCCGGTTGTGTTAATTCTGTGCAAATCAACGAAAAATGAAGACTGGATTAGCAGGGAAGGGAAAAAGGTTCATAAGTTATGGAGTAGGCTATTTTTTGAAAACTAGAGGTTGTTTGTCATGGATATTTTGAAGTTGGTATTTACTATTTTGTGAATCAAGAGATACAGTATGAATGGTCGGAAACAATTTCTCACTTGACGTTTTGCGCCAACGGCCAGTTTGTTGTTGTCGTCGTCGTGTTGAACTAAAGTCTCATTTTTTCAAGTTCTGTTTGAGTTAGGACTCCAGCAACTGTTCAAGTCTGTCTCAAGCATACGTATATTCATACACTTTCTTCGATTCAGGCTAATGGTAAAGAATAATGAAAATTGAAAATATGATAGAAAAAGCAACGTTGACTAAAATTCTATTCTGGCAAAAAATTACAGATCTCCACACGAAAATTGCAGTATATTTACACGTATATATGTACTCTTAAAAGTCGAAAACCCCACAGAAAATATGAACTCTTACCCTCTCTTAGCAATTTAGTTAACCATTTACACTAGCATTTGATTTACAAAATAAACCCCCCCCCCCCCCCCCCCAAAGGGCAGCCTAAAATTCAGTGGAATCTTCTAAGTCATATTACATCTGAGCCGAATATACAATAGATACTAGATTGGCGACAGAGATCTTATTTATGCAGATCTATAGATACGTGATTCATTTACAACCAATAATCTCTGTATACGATACTTCATACTTTGAGAACTCGATAAAAAGTCACCATCCACGTTAGCTGTACAAAATGGTGTATGCCATTTGGTGGTGGCAAGATTTAAAAATGCCTTGCTTGCTCCTAATTGAGATGGTTCAGGAAGAAATTGCAGAAGACATACTTATGCGCCTTTCTGCAAGGGCAAGAGAAGAGCTCAACGAATTAGATTCAAAGACTTGGTAAATCTGATGAAGAAAAGCAGTCCATCAATGCAGGAAATGAAAATTTTGGTAAGGGTTGTTCTTACCTCCGGTTGCGATGAGCTTCTCAACACGAGAAACGATATGTTTTCCATAAGTGTACCTCTTCAGGCCATTCAAATGAACCTTAATGCGAGAAAGAATCAACTCAAGACTCTCATCACTGCAGGTCTCAAGAACTTTCTGAACAACGTAGTTTCCAAATGGATCTTTCATCATGGCCTGTAAATTTTTCATGTTAGCAAATCTGGTATTCAAAAAACTGTCTTAAGGAGACTTGTGGATACAAATTATGCAGACAAAAGTGGTGACGCACTATACTAGATCGACCAGAAAACCCATATACATAACTAGGGTTGAGAGATCCCCCAAAAGCCCCATGAGAGAACCTCTTTTTATATCCCTAGTGAACCCAGTGTCACGACGCATAATAAAGCTGCCTACTGTTCTTCTGAGTTTAACTTACCATGGACAGCAAAACATATGAATACTAAACAAAACTGATAACATATTTCAAGAAAACAGATTTCAATTCAGAATCAAAACAATCGCCAATAAATTTATGGTTGTAGAGTCCGCGATACCTGTAAAGGCTCATTTTCCTCTGTGTAACCAAGCATCTCATTTACCAAAAGCTGACGCTCCTCAGGGCTGCTAAAAGTTAAGCACTTCTCGACAACATTAGAAGCAAACTTCTGTTGACTCATCCGCACAATTTGGCCTGCAAGTTGGCGTATGATTGCAGTCCTCTCCAGTGGTTTACCATGTTCAAGGACATGCTACCACACAAAAATATAAATATCCGGACACGTGATTAGTGATAAAAAGTAACAAAACTGGAACTTTGATGGTAAAACATGGTCAATGCAAAAGCAAAATTAGAGAAATCTTCCGAAGGGAAAAAATATATATGATGCACCTATGGAAGCCAGTTTTTGTCTACTCTTTTGATAGTCCAAGAGAAGATGATACCACAAAGCACCGAAATTATATATAAGAATGTAAAAGAGAAAAGGTTTGCTTAAAACCATTAAGTTTTAATGGCTAAAATTCGTTTTGTAAAGACCAAATAACTAGTTGAACTGTATGGAAACACAATGGAAGCTGCCAGTGACGGCATCACAGGAAAGGTACACAACAGATATTTCCCATAAGGTAAATTATGGAAAATTCCCATGGATGGCTATTGGTATGCCATAAACTAAATTCCAGTAAAAAAGTTTTGTTTCCATCCAAAGATAGGAAACAAAATAGTAGTGAATCACATCAATTTTCATTTGAAAAACAGAAAAACAAGTAAAAGTCCTTTCTACGATAACAAACAGATCCTGAAGTCCTGAACAATGCTGAAAAGGAAGGTTAAATACCTGAATTACATAATTCCCGTATTGATCTTGTGCAAGAGTGCATACAGATTGCATGATTTCATCCATGATAATTTGTTGTGTATGTGAGTCATCACAGTATTCCAGAACCCTCTGTGGTAACAGATAATCAAATCAGGAAACACAATACATCCTCAGATTCCCCAACAAATAAAGACATGTGAACAACTTACCTGAATAACACGGCAGCCATAAGGATGGGTGGAAAGTGCAACAACTTGACCATAAAAGGATGAGATAATAAACTGAATGCGATCTTGTGGGACACACTCGATACACTTTTGAATTACATGATTCCCATTCTGATCACGTACACATTTCATAACTGAACCATCAAGCTCTGCCACCATTTGGGTCTGCTGATCCACATCAACCACCTCCAAGGCCTGTGACCAAATTTAGAGCATAAAGATGTTTTCATACTCAGACAAATTAAGATACTTCACATGTTCATACATCTGTACCAACAAAAAGAACAGCATGTATCGAAGTGAAATCATATTAATATGGAAGAATTGAAGATTTATGGTTTAGAAATCACCTTCTGAATCACTCTGCAACCATACATTTGAAGACTTAGAGGCAAAACATGGCCAGTAAGTTGGCTGGCCAATTCCTTTCTTTGAATTTCTGTACCATGCTCAAAAAACTGCAATTTCAAAAATGAATTCACTAATGGTTGTAAATGAATAAATAAGAGAGTTCTAGATTATTTTGGATAAAAAAGCTATACTTTCTGTATGACGTAATTTCCAAAGACATCTGTCATCAAGGAACGTGCATGTGGAATAATCTCAGGGAATATCTTGCTCTTTTCTTCCGGTGTGGCGGTTTCTAATTTCTGTTGAATAAAGCGACTCCCATACTGATCCGTACTGCAATTTAAAAGGGAAGATAGTAAACTCAACATCCAGGAGAACAAGTATGAAGTCAAGAAGAAGAAAACCACAGAGAACAAAACATACCTGAATTCAACTACATGATCGACAATGTCTGGAAGTTCAAAAGCCTTAGTCTTATTGTTCTTGAACTCGTCTAATAAGGACGAGATGAATCTACCCTCTATATTATTGCCAATATCCAAGTTCCATGGGCTAACAGATCCTCCCATTGAATTTTTCATTGAATTAAAACATGACATTCTCTCATTCTGGAACATTGAACTTCCGGATCCAACAGAAGGAAGAACCGAATTGGCCATAGGGCTTCCCAGATATGGTGTGCCAAGCCTATAAGATGCAGCACCATAATTGTCCCGACTAAAACCACCAGATTTAGCAAGTAGTGACAACTCTAACTGTTCTTTTTGTTGAGCCAGCAGTGCCTCAAGGTATGCTTTCTGAAGCCCTTCCAAGTCTGCACGAGAAGTGGCAAATTGGCTTTTAACCAGAGAAGGATCACCCAGACTAGTTGCAGCCTGTGCGGAATAATCAGAAGTACTTTGCAGAAATTGTAGATAACGTGGATCAATGACTTGGGAAAGCAGATCAGGCCCTACTTTGTTTCCCAGGCTATTCAAAATTTGTCCATTTTGACTAGAAGTAAAAGCTGAGCCATCGCAGCCCCAATTAATCACCAGAGACACAAATACAACAAGGAAAAATGAAAAAAAAAAAAGAGATGTTAGTGCTGACAAAATCATCAATTATTCTACAGTAGGTTGTTGATAAACAACGAGAAACATCAAACCTGTTTCAAGGTGATTAGCTGAATTCTGATGATTAACAGGAAAAGCACCAGGTATGAAGTCCATTCCAGGAGTAGTTGCATTTTGATGATATACATTTGACCCTTCTAAACTTCCAAAACCTGTAGAACCAACTTGAGAATAAAGGTTGGCAGAGGAAGAAGTCCTTTTAGGAAAGTTGACTTGCATATTACTCATCTTAGAAGCATTAAGGTTTGTCAACATCCCATTTTTCCTAGCTAAATCAACATAACTGGCAATATTTTCAGCATTGGCCCGGTCCAAGACTTCCTGCTGCAAATTTTGGTTATGACCATTTCTGAACACAAAATCAGAATTACTATCAAGATCCAGATGAGGCTGAGACTGAACCTGGCTGTTCACATCTCTACTTCTAACTTTTGACAGACTTAAGCCAGATAAGTTAGCTGCAAGATCACCAAAATCATTCATTCCAGAAGAATGACCATTTTGGACATTTAAACCACGAACATTCTTCTGCTCAATTACAGAAACTCTGCTTCCCACAGGAGGAAGACCAGAACTAGGTGATCGACCAACTAGCTTCGGTTCAGGGGTTGTGCTCCTTGACAGGGAGGAACTCATGGCAGACGCCAAAGAATAAGAACCTGCAGTACCACGGCTCTGAACTCCAGCCAGGCCATGAGAAGAAACTCCGTTATGCACGCCCTCCAAAAGTTCCGCACTGTCACCCAAAGAATTTCGACTTGATGGGCGTGACAAGAAGCCAGACAAGGGGGCTGGTCGATCAATTCCTTCCTGTACGGCATGCAGTAATCAAAACAAAAGATCATCCTTATAAATTTTAAAGAGCTAACACTTCATCAAGTCATGCAAGTTGAACAAATTCTATCATCTCAATTGTAGTTGGCAGACACGAAAGTGTTTCAACACATAAATCCTCTTATGTAGCAGAAACCAGTGGACTATATGTTGAATACGCAACATTATACCCATGACAACACCATTCATATATTCATTTCCTATATTTCAGTTTTCACATATAATAATCAATTGAAAAGTAGGAAATGCATAACCGATCTCCCTGAAGAAATCACCTTTAAGAAAATCATCAAGATGGTAAACAATAAAAGGAAGACAAAAATTAAATCTGAATAAGAATCTTTTAAAAAGGTATGAGAACTGCAAAAATAAAATCTAACCCAAGCCACACATACAGAATCTGGACAATAAGCAATAGTTACCTGTAGTATGTCAGCGAAACTCCTCCTCCTTCCACCAAGCCCACTGCTTGTCACTCCAATCGAACAGTTTGAGCCTCTATCAAGCCACCCGGATGATGTCTGCCTAGAGAGATTCCTTCCACTACCATTCCTCAATTCCATCAAATCATTCTCTGCCTTTTGCACAGAAAATCCCGGCTGCATCGAAAAAAGTGACGAACTTTCTCCATCCTCAACCAGCTTCTTCTTCCTCCAGTCCCCAGTACTCCCAAACGAGGACCCACCAGACTGAAATCTTTGTGCAACACGCCAATCCTCTCTTGACAACAATGGTGGGGGCAATCTTGGGTTAATGTTGTCATTAGAATAATAAAAAGAAAGATAAGCAGGATTTGAACGGATATCATCTTCAGACAAAACTCCATCATTACCAGAAACTCTACCACTAACTTCTCTAAAATCAGAGTTCCCCAAAAGACTACCAACAGCACTTAAGGAGCCCTCTACAGTAGGAGGAGCACTGCCGCTTCTATATATATTAAGATCCCTTTCTCGATCCATAAGGCTCAGATTTCGCTGGTCCCGAAGAATCAATTCAAGCTCAGTCTGCAAACTATCCTCTAAAATCCCACTTGGTCTTTGCATACCATCATCTAGGTTAGATAACATGCCCATATTACTCCCAGTGGCCATGTCAAAGCTAGAATTGACCTAAAACTACACGGCAAAAAAAAAAAAGGGTCCAATAACGCAATATTCAAAAAATAATTCTAGATCAAACCCTAATCACACCAAAAACAAAAAAACAAGGTAATTCTCAAAATTCAGGCAATCTAGTTTCTCTCAATCAAATCTAACAAAGTATTCAAACTTTCCCTATAAAAGAAATTTAAATAGAAAAACCCCAAAAATTTTCAAACATGTAACAGAATGATTCATACTAAATATGCCCATTATTCTCAACTCTATATTTTTTTTTCTCAGCAACCAAACACCCATCACCAAAAAAGTTCCATCGCCCAAACAAACAACAATTCCAGACCTTTAAGCAAAACCCTAAATTCCAGACAAATAAACACCCCAATTAGATTATTCTATCCTCCGAAAAAAAAAAAAGTAATTTCAATCACACATTAATTACTTGTTCGAATATTAGAATAAACAACAGTCACGGAAAGAGAATCGCAAAAGGAGTAAACGACGTCGTAATAGAGCCACTTACAGCGTGGAATCGAAGCTGAGTGAAAACGAGGGATTGTTTGATCGAAGAATTTGGTACAATATTAATGGCGATTGTGTGTAATAAAAAGGCTCAAAGGTTTTCATTCGATTCGATTCAATTCAATCCATATGTTTGGGTCTGAGAGAGAGAGTTTTAGGTTAAGAGAGAAATTTTACAGAGAGAGCGAAGGAGCAGGATCGAGATCGAGATCGCGTGGCGTGGGCCCGAGATTCTTCAAAAACCGTTTGCTTTTTATCTTTTACTTTTTTTTATTCTAGCGTAGGAAGAAAGAAGGAGGACCGTCCGATTTTAGGGTTTGATGGTGAGATGGACGGTGTGGAGAGTCGAACCTACGTGCATGGCCTTTATGGCAAACAATTCTTCGTTTCACTTTTTCATATTTCTTCATCCGTCACATTTTTGTACCATAGGTTGGCAAGGATGATAAGGGAATATTTGGTTTTGGACATTTAAGCTTTAGGTTTTTATGATTATTAGTATTTTTGTAGAGTCTATTATTATCATTATTATTATTATTATTTCTAAAATGATTTTTCGTCAGATTAATCCAATAGTTTAAAAAGAAAAAACTCTACCGATACATTAAAATAATTTTTTATAAAAAAAAAAAAACGAATTCTACCACATAATTCTCCTATGATTCTTAGGCAATGAATGAATTTGTTACTATAAATAGGCAACATTACTTACAAATACATTCAATTGGAAGATGGGATTTCTTTGACTAAATACACTAAATCATCCATGCCGAAGGCATCTATGATAAATCATGTGTAATTTCGTTTTATTCATAAAACATATTAATTGTTCTGGACAAAGTTAAATATATCCACTAGTAATTGACTACTTTCTGAATGATTAATTGAGCCATAATTTAGAGTTTATATCATTGTCAATATATGACTCTATAAATTGAGAATGCCAATATATTTATCGACGACCCAGAGCTTTTAGCCTCCGCAACTTTGGAATAAATGAATACATATAAGATGCTGTTGCTTTTTTATTATTTTCACTGGTACACCCTCAAAAAAAAAAAAAAAAAAGTGACTGGTCGAGAAATTTGAATTAATGGGAAATTAGGACTATAGGTTAGAAATGCAATACACAACGTGAACCGTTTCGTTTGCTTAAGGATCCTGGGATATCAAATCTTGGTTACTTGTATTAGCCGTTGGCGCAAATATGGTCTCGACATAAAATGCATGAACTATTACTCAAAAAGGTTAGACATACAAGCATATATGTACATAAATTCATGTCATATAACTATTTATATATTCCTTTCATAAACGCCAAAGTATTTGGAACATTTCTATGAAAAATGCACGCAGATAAGTATTGGAATTTTTGGCGAGTTTCACAAGCATACGTCACCTCACCTCATCATTTTTGTCCAAAAACAGATGTTATTGTGGTAAGAAGGGTTTTGATCACCAGAGAAGATTTTTTTTTTTTCTTTTCATTTTATTTTTCTCTACAAAAACCAAATTAGATAATTGCCTTCAGAAGTGAAGGTTTTCCGAACTATAAATTGGGTTGGCGAACTAAGTTTTAGGCAGTTAAGTGGAAATTCAGAGTAGAAGAGGGGATGTGATTGTGATGTTACTTTTGCAGGTTGCCTTATGTATGACTATATTTAGTTGCCAACCACCTGACAGAATTACAAGTACAATTGTAGGTCTTCATCTAAAAGTAAAAAAATGCTCGAGAACAAAGAAAAATACGAAAATTATCGAGAGCACATGTGGTATTGAGCCCCAAAATTTTTTTCTAAGATCAAATTATGTCACGTGAAAATTTATAGGTTTCACACCATTGTGTAAGAAAATGGTGTTTGGTGAGTAGCAAGGGCATCGAATACAATCACTTGAAGACACATGCGAAAAAACTTCCCTCGTATATTCTAGTTTGGCAAGATCGAAAATAAAACAACATGTATTATCCCTTTGGAATCACCAAGGGCCACCCTAAATCAGTCTTCATAGCTCTCTAACTTCCCATTGACATTTCAAGGACGGCCCCGAACTTGCTTGGTGCTGCCATCTTCAAAGCATTGGATGAGCCTATTTCAGTACAAGAGCAGACTCTTCAACTCAATCAAGGATACATTAAAAGGTGAGGTTTGCCATTACAAGGGGGGGAAAAATTATAGGTCAAAAAAAATAAGTATTTGATTCTCCAATTCTTGTAAAGATNAGATTACACTACCTAAAGTTAAAAATGCAAGACGATAAAAAAAATAAACAAATAAATAAATAAAACTTAAACTTGAATAGAAAGGAGAGAAGAAAATTTTGTTGGATGAGTATCTTCCTAGCCACTTTAGATCTCTCTCATACTTTGTTCAACGCATCATCTCTTGTTCCTTCACAAATCCTCTTAAACTTACCAAATTCTTTGCGTCGGATACGTCACATGAACACTCATCTACCAGATCAAACACATTGTATTGAACTCAATAAATGCTACTGAAAATTCGAAAATAAAATACAACAAAAAAAAAAAAAAAAAAAAAAAAGGATGCCTTTTCTACATTGATTGTGGATGCTAAAGAGCTGACAATTGACCATATGACCAATCACTCTTTTGGTCGTTGCCCTGGGCAATTGTAATTCATTCACCTATCACCTAACCTTTTGTATTTAGCAAAAAGCATCTGCACATCAAGAACCGACCAACTAATTTATATCAAAGTTTCACACCAATGAATTCAGCAGTTCAAATGTATGTCTACACCATCACAAACTAATGACAAAATGTCAAATTTTCATATTCCATGGCCTTTCACAATAACTAATATCTAAGTCTAGTTTAATATTTCAACTGGGTGTTTACATTTTTTTCGAATGTACATAAGTATTATGTGAGCTGTGAGCAACAGGAAAACTATTCAATCAGATCCTACCTCAAATTTATTCACCAGGCTAGAAGAAGCCATTGGGTCATTTGCTAGTTAAACTTTTGTTCTGCTTAATCCAAAATGCTACTTCTAACTTAAATTTTCATGTGAATAGAGAAAGTGAGTCATAACAGTATAATCTTTGTCAAGCCAACTGTTTTATATATTGATAATTGTCATTTAACAAGAGAGATAGATGGTACTTATTATTATTATTTTTTCAAAAAAAAAAAAAAAAGAAAGGACCTCTAATAAGACTCTTAAGAGTAGGTGAAAGGACCTCTAAAGAAAAGAGAAAAAAAAAATAAGGGGGGATCTAAGGAATTGAAAAATTCGATTTTAATTAATGAAATTAGGACAGCAAATTTCATAGCATACCACAATTCACATTGATTCGTTCTCAATCATTTGACGAACTTCATTAATAACTAAATATGCTTTGTGTCCGCCAATCACCTCAGCTTGTTTCTTGCCGTCCTTCCAAAGCTGTAAAATAATAGTCTTCATTATAGGGGCATTTAGAGCTCCTCAAGAATCAACCAAAGAACAGTAAACGATAATAAATATACCAAAGTCCCAAAGACATAAATTGATGTTGAATTTACCTGAATAGTTGGCATCTTCTGCATAGATTTCCGAGTCCACAGCGTACAGATATTCATGAAAAAGACATAACAGTCAATAACATTATGGACGCTAGCTCAAGCAATGGATAACAATGGGATTATTTAGTGTATGAGAATTCTGGTGCTGCATGATTTATTACCATCAGGTATCAATTCAAAGATCAACAAGGCACGTTATGAACAATAATTCATTAGCAGTAAATTTATGAAAAAAATTAAGATTATTTGCTTAAGATTTTCAGCAAATTGGCCTGGAGATGGTGTAAATTGTAAAGTATAGGGTACAGTATGTTAAAAGAGAAAATTCTGTAATATTCACATGGATAGCGCAAGCAACTCAAAATAACCTGCTTAAGAATGTTGTAAGGTTTTATTTCTTGTTGAATATTTTAGTGTTGATAATTTATAGTCTGGTTCAGAGAATCAAAGACTTACAGTGACACCAGCACGAGCAACAAGCTTATGTGGAACAGTATTAACATCAACACAGTAGAACCACAATCTGCATGAAATCAAATGATTCCTAATTAGAGTCACAAGCCAGCAGAATACTATCATATGTGTCATCAATATCATACATAGAGCTGCAAAAGTATATGCATATGATGCACCAGTCTCAGAATGCTCAGAAGAAAATGTCAACAATTATTGTCGAGGGATTCATTCAGTTGATTCTATACATAAATAGCCCTCAGTTCTAAACATCGTTTACAATCTTTTACTTTTCTCCAATAGTTTGACCATGATCAGCATGAGCATTCAAGAATAATGGAAGAAATTGGGACAGAATAACCTAGAAAGATGCAACAGAACTTACAGCAACACGCATTTGACCAACAACTAAACAGAGAAAAAGGAGGCTCAATTGCAATTTTCTTTGGCCTAGTTCCATGAAAGAAATTATTACAAGGCATTCATGGGATAAAAGGACATTACACATATATGGCTCGAATCCTCATGAAACAGTAGGAGATCATATTAGTAAACAAGTATCAATTTTTTCAGCTTTATTGGCAGTCCTCTTTCATAGCACCTCCACCCATGCTCAAAGAAAAGTCAAAAAAAAAAAAGTTGCAGTTTCCTAAGCATCCCAAATAGATTATCAAGCTTAGTGGTCCTGAGCGAAGGATTTCATAAGGGAAAAAACTGAACTGGAGCATGAATCATCACTACAAAATGTAGTGCTAAAGTAGTCAAGTAAGTTGCAGAACATAAAGTTTTCAAGCATGGCTCATTAATAGATTCGTTAAACCAAAAATTAGAAGGATGCAGATTGAATTGAAACAAAATAGTTGTTGAGCAGAAAGAAGCAAAAAATAGGTACACCAACTATAATTGAAAGAATCCTAGAGGTAAATAAGATCAGTAATGCTTTGATAGTAGAAGTAAGAAAAGAAAAAGTACAGTACAAACCTTGGATAGTATTCTGCTGCCAACTTTTCCAATTTGGGTTTCAAATATATACATTTCCTGCACCAGCTTGCCATCCTAGAGGTACATACAATACAATATTACTAAACCCCACTTCAAAATCCATTTTTGATAATAGATTTCATTTTGAAGAAAATTACTAAAAGAGATATTAGTTCTAAACGTATCACAGAGACTTCCCAACTAAGGCTCAAGTCTTTCGTTTCAGAAGCACAAATTCATTCAATTTTAACCTAAATAATCCAACTCAATCATAGTTTATCACAATTTTTCATGGAAAACAACAATTTTCAGAGAAGAACATAAAAAATTTCCCTTCACTTTCCCAACATTTTTCGCGGGAATCAAACAACCCCATAAAATAAAAATCATGAAATATCCATAGAAGGGTACAAAAAATCTCATCAATCAAACCCCAAAAAGTTAGTGGGAAAAAAATAGAGAAGCGAGAAAAGTACCATAGAATTATGACCGATTCGTCGAGCTGCTGTCCGTCGGCAATGACCCGATCGAAGTGGGTCTCGCTGGAAATCGGCGTGAGGTCCACCGACACGGGCGAGTCATCGAGCTCCTGAAGAGACCCTTCTTGGCTCCAAGCCTTAAGCACCGCGATTCTCCCCCCGATCCCATAAAATTTACACGAACAGACCAGAGAGCTTGAAGAAGAAGGCGACGAAGACGAAGACGCCTTGGAGCACAAGACCAAGAAATCCCAAGAGGCTTTGGAGGAGTCACGTGCCAGGTCACGTGAGGTGGTGGCTATTGGAGGTCTGAACGTTGAGTTCAGTCGTACGGACATGGCGAAGAGGAAAAAGAAGGGGTTTTGGTAGAGATTGGAGGGAAGCTAAAATAATCATTAAAAGCTGAAATGAGAGATTTGAACGGTACCCTTGACGAAGGTTCTACTTGGATGGGTCCCACTTGCTGATTATTCTTCTTCTGACATCAGAAGCTAACCGTATGAAGTCTCGTTATCCGTTGGATGAATCAGGTTCAACGGCCATGATCTGGTAGAGAAGATAAGGAGGGAAAGCTACATTAACTAGGAAAGGAAGCGGGATGAGGGATATATGTTTGGTACAGTGGCGTCAAGACGGGCGACAGGCATTGGCGTAGGCAAGATAAAGGACATGGATACTATTATTTGGGATCTTTTTGTCAATTTTAATATTAGGTTGATATAATGTCTGATTTAAGATCAAAACTTAAGATTAAGCTGAGAAAGAAAGAATACGGTTTCCAAAGATATCTTTGGTCAAAAGTAAATTAGGAGACGAAATATTAAATGATCTTCTCTCCAAGTTGACACTTTTTTTTTTGTATTTTTATTTTCATTTTCATTTTTTTTTTCTTTTTGAAAATCACATGATTAGTTTTAATTTCTAAAAGACCGTAAAAATTTCAACCGTGAATCCAATCAATTTCTCTATTTCTATTTTTCATTGCATTTTATTTTCTCTCTCTCTTTCTTTCTTCTAGTTCATACTTTCTTACTCTAATTTCTCTTTCTCCTTTTGCCCACAACTATTTAATTATTCTGTTTAAAAAAATTATAGTTGATATTAAGTAAGTAATATTTAAAGGAGGACCATAATACTAATCCAAGTATTATTATGCTAAAAATTCTATATTTTTATATATTCATCATCTTTTTAATATCTTATAGATCAAATTGTGACATCGTAGGTTTGCTTTGAAAAAATAAGTTAAACTGATGTTGATGTATGGTCAAAACTAATTTGACCTTAAGTGAACATCATTTTTATCTTTGGTCAATTTTATATTAAATCAAATGGTGAGAACTCAGTTAAACAAAAAGTGTTTGTGCTATAGAAAGTCATGGCATAAAAGGCAGATATACCCTAGTTCGATTCCACTATGTCGCGTAATTAATGAATATATAGACCACTTTATAAGAATGTAATAAGGAGATACTGACTTGGGGACAAGAAACTCTTGCTTTAGGGGTAAAAAGTTATTGACTTGAGGTCAAGATGTTCTTGACTAGAGGTCAAAAAGATATTGATCTAAGGGAGAAAAAAAAAAGTGCTTTACTTAGAATCAACAACATTTTCAATAAGAGTTATAAAGTGTTATATAACACTTGGTCACTATAGTTTATGTGATATGCTTTTAAATTTATAAATTGAATCTTATTGAATTAATGTCGAGATTTTCTTGTCTTGGATCAAAAAGTTTATTATATTTTTTCCCCCAATTCATTAATTCTGTAAAAAAATGTATTGAACCTATGTCAAGAAATTTTTAAATGGGGTCACAATCTCTTTAATCTAAAAGTTGAATACAGCTTTATGTGCTTATCAATTCAAGAAATTCTTAAACTTGGGTCAAGTAATACTTGCCTTGAAGTCAAAATATTCTTGATCTAGAGTCAACATATATTTGACATAGAGTCAAATTTTTCTTGACCTAGAGTAGTAAATAATGTCTTTATCAAATGCATTGAATTTCACCAAAACATCTACTGAATATATAACTTTTAGCAAAATGATAGTTATTGAATATACCAAAAGTATAAGTAAATACTGAATATTGTTCACCAATCACGAAAACTATAAACCAAAGAAAGAAAGAAAAAAGTAATTGTCTGAAACACAATCAAAATAAAGCATTGTCTTTGCTTCCTTAAATTGAGTCACTCTTATCAGTTAGTTTAGGATAGTCCTCACATTTCTACAATCTATAATAATACAATTCACATCTAAGCTTATAGGATAGCTAGTTTGTCAGACATTAGGAACTTAGAATACTTGACGATAAACATATCATAATTCCTTCTGAAATAGCAAAACATCAAATTAAATAAAATAATAACATCAAGTGAGCATCAAATAATCTTTAACCCAAAGTTAAGAACTCCTTGGCCTAAGATTAAGGAGCACTTGACCCAATATGCGAAGAGCTTCTTGACCTCAACTAGAAAAATTCAAATAAACAGGAGGTAAGAATCTTTTGATCTAATAGTCAAGGACTTGTTGAATAGGAGGTAATGGAACTTTTGATGTAAGGCCAAGAAGCACTTGACAAAAGTCAAGAAGATTTTAACTAAGGTCAGGAAGCACTTAGCTCAGGTCAATGCTAAAAAGATCTTAATCTAGTAAATAAGCTCTTGACTAAGACTAAGAAACATTTAGCACGGGTCCATAACTTCTAGACCTGGATCAAGGGAATCTTAATCTGGGTTAAGAACTTTTTGATCTTAGGTCAAGATATTTTTGACCTCATTAGAACATCAACTTCTAAAACATTCAGGCCAGTCGAAGAAGTCAAGGTTAGCTTCTTTGTTTCTAATATGCAATGTCAAAAAACAAAGATTTTTGAATAAATATAAAAAACTAATATTTATTTCCTTGTATGCAGTTTCTACCATACTTTTGCTTTTAAAATTGATTGGGTTTTACTTTAGGATAGTGGGCTTCAATATTAGAGTCTTCGCTGGAGACTTAGATAATGACTTCATTTTCTTTTTAGCTGACGATATGCCTGTAGTTTTTGAAGAGGGCTTTTTAGCTTTGACTCGACTAGCTTTCATCATTATCGAATTTTTTGGGTTCGTTAAAAAATAGAGAAAAACTTCTTGACGAAAGTAGGTATAGGATTTTCGAGTTTAAATTGAGGTAGTTTTTGAATTTGGTTTTATGAGATTTTTTCTTTCGATTTCAAAGAGAAAATAGAGAGAGAAATGAGAGACAATGATAAAATAGAGAGAGAAAGGAGAGAAAATAGGGGTTTAAACGTTTATAGAAAAGTGTGTGAGACATGTCAAATCTGATAGGGTAATGTCAAAAATAGTTAGGTTAAAGAAAGAGTATTACTGTATTTCATATCATATGGACCTCTTTTTTTTTTTCAGTCCTAAAAGAACTTATTGAACAAAAATGGTCTTAAAACTGACAAAATAACCCTAGATAGTCCTATCTATGTCCTCTGGCACGATGTGGCTAGGGTTAGGGCAAAAATTAGTGATTCGTATTATTGTGTCGTGTTTGGGTCAATATAATTAAGACACAATACAATAACACCCTAATTTGAATATGACACGATTAATAAGCGAGTCAAAAACCTAAACCTAAACAAGACATTATTAATATACTTGTAACACAACACGTATAGTTTGTTTAATAAATGTGTCATATATCATATTATGACCTATTTGTCACGATTATTTATAATTGATACGATTACTCAAATTTAACACGATTTAGTACTAATTAATTCAACTAAACACATATAAATATATTTAGAATTAATCAAAATCATATTTAAAATATTAATAAATGTGTCATATTTGTGCTGTATCGACATGACACAAAAAACAAATCTATTTAACTAAACGTATTACAAGAGTAATTTTTGAGCAAAGTGAATTGACTTGAAACTCATCTGATATAAAAATTAAATGAATAACTCAAATCTATTTATTTCGTATCGTTTTTGAATTTTATCATCTTGTCATGTAGAAGGTTACTGGCCCTAAGGCCAGCACAACACGATAAATAGATATGCCCAAACCGACACAACATAGATATGACAGTGACACAATAAGTACAAATATTATGAACAATAGACACGATTAAGAAAACTATTTAGTTTGCCAAAAATATACTTAAATTAAATTTATTTTAATTTTTTAGGCATAATTTTAATACAATAAATGTAAAAAAATAGAATAAATTTAAATTAAAATATTTTTTTATGTAAAAAATATATATATTAAAAATATTACGTCAATTTCTAATTTTTTAAAGCAAAAAATTCCAAAATTTAGTAAGTTTTGGCCAAAAAGGTTTTAAAAAATATTGAGACTGTAAAGTAAAACTAACCTCTAATAAAAAAATCCTTAATCAGTTAAGAAAAAAAATATAATTTAGGCAGATGTAAATTAGCCATGTAGGCCAAATCCAAGCGGAAAATGTACAGATAAATTGCCATAGAGCTAAGAGGTACTCAAGGCTGTGAATATGTCTAAATTCTATAATGTATGTGAAATGGAGCTAGTAATAAAAGATTAGCTAACTCAACCAGATCAAAGTTTTTGTAGCATGACTATGCACAATTTTCTATGGAATTTAAGTTTTTATAAAATTTAAAAAGAATATCTATCAAATTTAAGTTACACTATTTATCCATCCACCTACGGTCTCATTAGATTTCTTCAAAAAAATAATGAATGAGACTGGAAGGACATCACTGATTCTTTTTAGAGTTTGCAAAATTAACAATAATCCATTACCTGTTACTCCACAACTAATACTTACCATCACACACGCGAGAAAAACACCCATTCAGTTGCATAGTAAAATAAGGAAACAAGATACAACCAACAAGCTTTTTCATAGTGATATTGGAATCAAAACATGAACTACTCAGAACTTTCCTTTTTTAAAAATATGGAAAAACAAGCCGGGTTACAAGACCAAAAATGGACTCAAAATTGGAAATTGGTAGACACAATAAAAAAACATTATATAATTTCAAAAAGAATATAAAATCAATAGTTTTGTCTCTCAAACAAGTTTGAGAAATTTACTAGAAAACTTTCAACTGGTCAGATTCTCTATAATTTTGGAGAGAGCCGAATAGGTTCCAAACGACGATGATATGACTCCTACTGTGATTACTATAGTGCACAACACTCCCTGTCAAAAGCAGAACACATTTTGAATTATTATTATAATCATTATTGTTATTTATTTATTTATTTTTCATAAATAGTAGAATCTTCTCTTTTAAAAAAAGGAACACCAAAAAAAAAAAAAATGTTATCAAGAAAACCCAAATTAATCATGTAATACGAACCTGAATGCGTGTTATTCTTCCCCTCAAAATACTTAGGTAACAAACACAAGGAAGTATCAAGGTCTGAAAAAAAAAAAGATTATTAATAGCATATTATTTTAATGAATTGTTTCACACGTCATAACGTTTACTTGTATTGTATCAAATATTGTATAGCTCAATATTTATACAAATGAAAATTTAAGCATATTTTACTAATAAAAGCTTTAGTAATCCGTTTGTAGAGAAGAACTTACCACAAGCATTGTGAGAAGAGATCCGATCAGTGACATTACAAGACCTGTACTCAAGTTTCAAAAATTAGAAATTTGAAATGAACAAAATAGAGGGTTTGTTTGGTAACCACTTATTTAAATATAGTTTTTATTTTTTAATAAAAAAAGTGTAAATACTTTTCAAAAGTATGTTTGGTAAAATTATTTTTGTTTTTTGTTTTTTTAATTTGACAACAAAATTTTAAAAAATTTGAAAACAAAAATTTCTTATTTTCAAAATTTGTTTAAATAATTTTGTAGAAATACTAGTATCAAAATTCAAACACATCTAGATTCACATCACCATTTCTCTTAATATTTTTCTCTCATCATTATTTCTTTTGTTATTATCTTTCTAGCCTCGTAAAAGTGATATGTTTCTAAATATTTTTAAAAATTATATTTTTCAAAATAAATATTTTAAAAGTGGTATTTTTCAAAAAGTATCCCAAAATATTTAAAAAAAATCACGTATTAAAGTTTTATTTTGAAAAATACTACTTATAAAATATATTTAGAAAATACTACTTTTTCTCTCTCGTATTTTCTCCTTCCTTTTTCCTTTATTACTCTCCCTTTTGATTTTCACTTTCAAAAGTAAAAAGTGCTACCCAATATGTATTTATTTTTTATTTTAGAAAACAAAAAATACAACATTGTTACCAAACACATTTTTGTTTTTGAAATGCAGAAAATAAAATGAAAAAAATACTTTCATTTTTGTGTTTAAAAAAACAAAAAATAAAAATATTACCAAACAGCACCATAATCAGAGAATTAGTTTGAGTTTACTTTTACAAATCTAAATTCTAATTATGGGATAATTTTAGCTATAATTAGTGTTTGGTAAACGATTATAAGCAGCATCTGGAAGCAGACTATTTGGTAAAGATTGCATAATCCAACCACTTTTCCCAGGAGTTTTGAGAGGCTTAAAAATATAGCTTCTAATTTATGCTTCTAACTTAATCAGAATCAGAAATTTTTAAGCAATACAACAATACCAGACTAACGTGAAAGTAATCCCACTTTATAATCACTTCTATTAAGACACAGGAATCACTAATTCAGATTTTGCGTAATCACATTTTTTCTATTCACTTGCTTTCTCTGTTTATTAATATGTCATGTGCCTTATTTGTCCCTAAGGTCTATAAAACTTCCCTGAAGGGAATAGAATATTAAACAAAAAAAAAAAAAAACAATTTTCTTGGCAACCAAACAGGAATAATAAATGAAGAAATAATGAAGGAGAGGGAGATCACTTACCAAAGAAGGGAATGCTGAGAGCCACAAGCAGGGTAGAGATGACCAATCCTGTTCTAATGAGGATAGCATAAACATGATGTGACTTAGATTGGTTTGATGGTATCAACTCCTCCAAACTCATTGCCACTGGAGTTATGGTCAATGCATATGTGGTTCTCACTAAGGAAAATCAAAGATTATATATTGTGTATCAAATAAAGATATTAATTAGNGGGTTAACAACCTGCAAAAGAACAAACGGAGAGACAGAACAAGGATGTTAGTTAGTCACCATCATTATTTTAGAAGTGTTTGAGGAAAATCTGCAGCACTCGTCTTAGATCTGACTTAAATTTATACAAATTAGAAACGTTTCTAACATTCAAAATTTCGAAACGTAAAAAATCCGTATTGCTAACTCTGTTATTTTCAAAATCATGATGGGACATGATGGTATACATAGACATTTTTCATACTCCAAAGTTAACATCTTATATTACATAACAAAAAACCAGATTTGGCTTCCTGTAGAACATAAAGAGATAAGGAAAAAATAAATAAATAAATAAAAAAGAAAAAAAGAAGAGTGCATATTAAAGCATAAGCATACCGTAGTCCACACAGCAATCTTGGTGGCCACCAAATCCTGAGGCATGTTAAGAGTAAATTGTGATTGAGTTGCTTCTCCAAACATTTTGTATCCCATAACAGCTACTCCAGCATACATCAAAGTGCAAATACCAAAACTACAAGGTCAATAGAGAAAGTNCAAAGCATATTGTAAATCAAGACCATACAAATAAATCTAAGAAAAGCAGGGTTAGTACACAAAAAATTTGTGAATGAAAGATGTCTAGCTATACTGCTTGCTAATAAAAATTGAAAAAAAAAAGAAAAAAGAAAAAAAAGAAAAAAAGAAAAAAAGAAAAACGTTTGTTTTTACCATGCTAAGAGAACTAAAGGGAATTGGTTTCGTCTTTCCATCGAGGTATAGATGTTTGGGAAAACCGCATGTCCTGAGTAGCAATAACCATAAAGACCAATAGCCACAGGAAGAGTTCCAAGGTTCAATGTCGTCCCCTTGTGCTCAAAACCAATTCCATCCACAGCACCAGCCCAAAGCAAGCATAGAACCACCAAGACTGACGCGACGACTCCCCCGGCTGACCGGAAAATGAGCGTAGTATTAGAGTGTTTCTTCAAAGATCTAAAGGACTCGTTTGGTAACATCTCTATCGTTTATAAGTGTCCACCCCTTATTTCACTCTTAAAATCGAAAACCGAATAGTATAAATATTACAAGGCCAGTGATTTTATTATCATGAATGTTGGATACACATACAATACAACTCCAAACTTCGTTGACTTTTGCCACAGAGTTTTGACTTACCAGAGATGTAACTAAGAACAGTGAGGTCCCGGAGCCAAACTGTAGGAAGAACAGCAAGAGTGGTGATCAATGCGAAGAGAAGACGTGAGTCTATCTCGAAGCCACCGACATTTAAGTGTGCATTTGGAAATAGGGAAGACAAGTTGTCACTCTCCAAAATTATGTACTCGATACAACAAGCCTACAAGAGGGTCAAACTTTCAACAGGTGATTTTCAGGGCCATAAAAATAGTCAAAAGGAAACACACAATGAGTATTGCGTCAAGATAATATCAGTATTGTATTGTTGGACTTATTGAATTAACTTTCCCAAGTAGCACTAGACAAGGCTGTAACCAAAAATAGAAATGTGTATTTCTTTTCTTGAAGATTGAGATCTAGGGTAAAAAAAACAACCAAGTCTATTGGTGTCGATCGGGCTTTTTTTCGTTATACCTTTATATGTTACTAGTGATATTTAACTAATAACAAACTTATATAACTCTAAGACTCACGGGGTATGATTATGTGACATGTTTAAATTGAGTGTGAAATAGTATAGTGTGAAATGTTAAATCTATTTATTTTTTTTTAATTACTTTCCAACTTTTTTATTTTTTTTAACTTTCTAACTTTCTTAGTAACACGTGAATTTCTTATCCAATTTTCATTAAGCACAAGACATATAATATAACAAATTATAATAAAACGTATACGTCAAACAACAAGGTACGAGAATCATCCTAACATTCCTCGTACTGTATATTTCCAGGGAAGAAAACCAGAAATTTTGCTAGATTAAGTAATTAAAAACATTAAGCACCAAGACAAGGGGTCACCAGCAGTCCGGCACTTTCTCTCGACCTACTCTTATATTACTAGTGGTACTAGTCACAAACACAAGCCTACTAATCTCCTAAATGGACTAAAAGTTAGTCCGCGAGCTAGTAGCCACGGTCAATAGATCCAATGTGGGACCTAGGAATATGAAGGTGGGCCCCATTAGAGTCTACCTCTATTGTTTTTCTCGTGTCTCCTCTTTTTCTTTCAATGTCACGAAGTAATTACATGTGACAACATATCAACATATAGTATATTTTGCTATTTTAGCAGCCGGCTTATGGCACACAAAATTACTCAATCAGTAAACTGTAAACTCAAGACAAAGCCAGCTGAACTTACATATAGTTCCACGTATAGTATGATCTGCAGAGAGAAAGCAACAAGCACATAAATTACATAACACAACTTGAGGTTGAAAAAAACAAAAAATAGAGTGGAGAAGAGATTTGGAAGACTAGACTAACCGAGATGGCGATTCGACCGGTGGTGCCAAAAGCAGCTTGGCCGATATCCGGGTAAGTCTCCAGCCCAGGCTCACTATCTAAGCAGTAAGCCAGGAGCACTCCAGTGTAGTAAGAAAGCCCCGCAAACAAGAACAAAATAACAAGCCCAACCCAACCTCCTTGTTGAACTGCATAAGGGGTTGAAAGGATTCCAACTCCACACAACACGTTTATACCTGCACGTACAGTTCAATTGGTTAATAGATTTGGTCCCAAAAGAAACTATCTATTGTCAGATTTTCATCATATTTGCATTATGATATAATATGATATTTTGTAACAAGCACGCTTGTGCATAAAATAATGATATTAAAGGTTGTAGTCGAAAGTTAAATAAAATTCATAAAGACGCCAAAACGTGTGTTCTTGTAACCACAAACACATGTGTTCTTGTTTGCTAGTTGACCTTTTTCATGTGCACCATGTGAAATAAGGGGCTAGGAGCCTATACACCACACATGATTCATGCCAAATATGGGGCTAAGTTTGTTTGGATGCCCGTAAATGAAGGTAGTGATAGGGTATGTCCAGACAAAAGCAATAGAATGATCATCCAGGCAAGGAGACACTCATCCAAATAAATAATAAACACATTTATCTCTTTATCAGTAGGCTCAAAGGAAGCTTTTGGGGTGGGTTTTCTAGATCATACAACATTGTCCAATTAATATGCTATTCATCCCAATAATATAAGGTACTGAAAATACATGCAGAGAAGTATTTTTAGACCATGATTAAAAATTGAACAGAGGCAGGGAGCTCAAGTTCTATTATTGAGTCATGTGAGGGTCTAAAAGGAAATATATATATATATATATATTTTTTTTTTCACTCGTCTGTAAGAGAGGGGCCAACATAGTGAACAATAAATGGTTAGAAAAAGTGGTCCCTCAAGGCTGAAACCGATGCGAGTGAACTGTGAAGCTCAAAGATTGAACTTAAGTCTAGCAGAATAGACACGTTGATATGATATGGCAAGGGTAAGAAGCACAGGGTCCCACCTGCTTGTTACCCTTTGCTATTATTATTTTTCCTTTCCAAATAAAAACAAAGATATGTCGACAGGGCTATATGGACTTAGAAATTCTCCAATTAGAATTTAAAGGGCTCAAACAAGCAATACAGTGCAATAGGATCATCATGGGACATGGTTTGCCTATTGAACACAATGGTAGTATTACTACAATTCAAATGATAGTACATGTGTTACAACAATTAATGTCACATCTTTTTTGAGTGACACTAGTTTTTGAAGTACATTAATGGTAAAAGAAATGAGATTAGCCCCTAAATTTTGTCCTTTATTCCGTTTTAATTCATGTGTTGTTTTCATAAGAGATTTCTATGAGTATTAGAACAACTTCTCAATAAGGAAGAAAAAGAAACACATACCATTCGCTACGGCTTGTGCAAATGAGCTCTGCCGAGAAATAGGGAGTTCATGTGACACTTTTGATGGTTTCTCATCCTTCCTTATGGAAGACCTCCTTGATGGAGGAATCGGAGGAAGGAGAGTGTGAGAGCTACGCCTATGTTGTGGCGGTTGATCGTCTTCGACCGGTGGTAACAAAGGTTTCGTCACCGCCGGTAACGATTCAGGAGTGTGCCTTCTTGTTAGTGATGGGGAAAGAAACGAACTCCCTAATCTTGTCAATGAAGGAGTGCCCAAAAACCCAATACTTGGAGATGGGACACTACTATAAAGGTCTATGGATTGCCTGAAAAAGCAAAAAAGTTGAGAAACATTCAATGATTGGACCACTCATAGTAAAAATGTGTTATGAAATATCAAATGTATCAGAATTATTTCATGACCAAATAGTATACAAATATCATGAAATTCGACAAAAAAAAGTTTCCTTTATGTTATGTTTAGATAAAATCATATCAAAGCTTAGTATGCAAATATGACTAAATCTTATGAAAATAATATCCTAACTACATAATTCCAATTATGTTATGTTATGACTTGAGAGAAATTATGGCTTTCAACCTTCACTTGATTAAAATAACAGTTATAAAGATAAAAACAAAATACCAATTATATGATAACAGTCGACTGATTAATAATTAGAGCATTTCAATGGTGCGTGCTAGGAAAAAATCAGAGAAACTTACAACATTATGTTTCTCTTTAAAAATGGAAAAAATGCTAAATGGTACGTGCTTATTATCACAATTTTTTTTTCTTCACTCATATAATGTCATAAGAAAGTAATAACAATATAAATATTGCAAAAAAAAGAGGGAAAAAAAAGGAGAAAAACATAATAACTCAGAAATTAATCATTGTATTAAAAGTTAAACAAGAAAAATTTTCATGCCTAAAATTTACTAACTGGACCACTAATAAACCCTTTAGAAAAACAGAGCAGAAACAGAGGAAGGTACCTGTAACTCTGAGGCCATGAGGTGTTGTATGAGCCGGGCCGATTTTGCTGCTGATTTTCGGCCGAGAAATCGGAAGAATCCGATTCATTTCCGCCGTCCTCATCCACACCTTTGTGAAACTCCTTTTCCTCATCATCTTCTTCACTCTCAATGTAAAAATTGTGTTCATCAGGAGAGTTGTTCATCTTCTTCTAATTAATCTTCTCTTCTTCCCAATAGTTTTCTTTTCTTTCCTGCAAAATGAGTCTCCCAAATTGAAATCAATAAAAGAAAATTATCCCAGAAAGGAAAAAAATCATGGAAAATAATTATACAATGAGAGTGAAATTAGGCTTATGAATAGCACCTAAAAAAAATATGTCTATTTTGTTGGATTTAGTTTTTTTTTGGAAAAATAAACGTTGACATTATTTTATAAAAATATATATAAGGAAATTACATATGTTCGTGGGCTAATTAAGCTATTATAATTTAAAAAAAAATTGGTCAAAATACCAAATACGGAAAAGGAAAAAAGCTTACAACCCCAAAAGACTCGAACTTTAGAGTAAAAGCTCTGCTTATGTTTGGTTGACGAGAAAATACAGGAAAAGACTTCAGAGGTTGGGAAATAAATCATTTAGAAGACAACCCAAGTGCCAAATTTTCTTTTCTGAATTATATATCTAACGTTTTGTTACAATCATTTCGTATTACAGTGGGAAATTTTTTTGGAGATAGGAAAATATGATTGGATTCGAAAACACCTGAAAGTTATGAACTTTACCCAATTGAGTTTTAAGTAAGCAGATTCATTCCAAGTCAAACTATATGATCCGAATATTTTCTCGGAAACCAAACAGAACAAAGAAATAGAAAAGAAAAGAAAGAGATTTTACCTTAGGATTTGTTGTAGAATCCAAAACGAGCTTAACAGAAGAAACCTCTGTTTTTGGATTCAGAAGAAGAAGAAGAAAACCATAAACAAGACAGGTTAGCTCAACGTTCAGGTCCTGCAATCTCGTCTACACGTGTACGATTTATATATATATATATAGTATACATATATATGTACTCATAAATCTATATATATAGAAAGAGAAATGTCACTGTCATTGAAGCTGTATAAAACGTGGAGTTTCAAGTTGAGTCTGAAACTCTTCCATTGTAGTTGTAAATCTGTGGTTTGTGTATAATATAAGCGCGAGCTCTGTTTTTATTTTTTTATATTTTTTTTGGTGTGTTTAATAGTAACACATTAAGTGTGAGTGCAATTCGCTAAAATCCAAGAAATAAAACAAACAAAGGAGGGAAAAAAAAAACAGATACATGACAAGTTGGTAATAATGCTGCTGAAATTACTTATTTATTAATATGAATAAAATAGATCAACAAACAATAAAAAAAAAAAACTATAAATAATTGTTTCGATTAAATATATTCTTTTTCTTTTATGTTATAATGAAGATTCTGCATCAAATCATGATGGCAGTCTAAGTTCACGAAATAATTGTGGGTTTACAATTTTTTTTAATGTATCAATTTTTTAAGTTTAGAAACAAATATTAAACACATTATATTTCATAATTACAAAAAATAAATAAATAAATTGGCATAACTCATTTAACTTGTTAACCTTTTTTTTTTTTTTTTTTTGAAAATCATTTAACTTATTACCTTGAACTTACCAAGAAAGAGAAAATATGAAGATGGAATTGGACATGGCATTAGTTATTTCGTTATTCTTATTCTATTTATATCTGTGGACAGAATAACTATTTAATTTGCAAATCTAATAATTAAACTACATATATTTAATTGATTTCTTTTATGTCCATAAAATGAGAGTTAATTACCTCCCTATTACAGCTCATAATTAGTTACAAAACACTTCATTAAGATCATGAGTCATCTTTTATATATATATATATATATATATATATTTATTAAGCACAATTTTATATTTTTTGTGTTTTGATCATTACCATAGAAAAAAAAAAGAAGAAAAAAATGTAATCATAAAATGAGAAAACAAATTATAAATAGATAAAATTTCCTACTTGTAAATTATTTGTATTAATTTTAAAATTCTACTTGGAAATTCAAACATTTTTATTTTTCACTTTGCCATTTGTTCGGATTCTACTTGATGAATATATATATTTTTGGGTTTTTTTTCCTTCACCTAGTCAAACCGTTGGAGTTGTCTTAGCTTGATAAACTTGAGTTCTTTTAGTTGTTAATTTTAGTTAGTCTTAATGCTAGAGACACTAATTTTTTGCATCAAAATTGTGCAACATTGCATATGTGCAAAATGTTTTTAACTACATAAATAACCACTACTGTATCAGTTGGTAGACAATTTTAGTAAAGAAATTTGGTGTTTATGGAATTACTATTTTACTAAAAAAAAAAACTTGGTCGTTTAACTTGAAACTATAGTAAATTTAACTCTAACAGATACAAAATATTAATGGGGTTCACCATTTCATGATAGAGTTGCTTTGGGTGCTACTGGAATAGCCAATATTTTTTTTTTTTAAAAAAAGAAGTTATTTGCGTGGCCCCTATGAATAAACATAAAAGATAAAAAATAAAATGAATAGATAATGATTATGACTTTTGTTTATAGCGCATGGTGAACAATTAAGCTGTAACACTTTTTTTAAGCTAATTATCACTCCCTCTAAAAATATAAATTTGAATGACCATGCCACAAATCTGTCCAACTTATTTATTTACTTGTCTACTTTTTTCTTCCAACTGATATGACATAACAAATTCATATACAGTGTATAGAAACATACTATCACCAGATCTCGTTTTGCTTACTTCTTACTGGTGAAATCTACCACATACCATGTGATGTCATACATGTCTCTATGAATATATAAATATATTCTTCCATGCAAAATTTTGAGGCTAAATCTAGTGATCAATTTTATTGAGCCCCAATTAAATTTTGTTGTAGTAATTAAAATTTTCTACTATATAGTATTTATTAGCTATAAATTTCCTAGTTATATATGTGCGATATCATAAGTAATAATAGAAACATATAAAATTACACTCAACGATGTACATCTTTTTCAGTTATTTATATTTTTTTCAAGATAGGCCCACGCCAATAAACAAAATAAAAAAGAATAAAAAAGGAAAAAACTAGTTGCTTTTATCCTCCGAAGACATTCTCTTCCTCCTCTTTAGAATTCTTACATATCAATATTTTCATTGAGCCGAAGAGATATTTTTAGGGATCCCCATTTCTAGCATGACTTTGTTTTTGTTTTTTTGTTTCTAAGTAATCGTTCTCTTTGGTGTATATTAGCTTAGATCTAATTATACGGATGTTTTGTCCTACTCAATTCTAAGTTGATGCGAGTTGTACTTGTTTTTTTTTTTTTTTCTTGTATAGTTTTTTTTACTGATTATTATCTTCTAGATATGAAATTTTGCATTTCAAATATGGAAGATTTTTACACCCTTTATTGCTTGTGTCGTTCATTCCAAATCATTAATGGAATATAATAGTTTCTCTGATTATTCATTTGCTACATTGGGTTATAATTTGTAATTCAATTATATAGCATGTGAGTTGCTTTATTGAAGTATATAATTAATGAATGAAATTTTAGTTTGATTATAAAAAAAATACACACAATGTACATGAGTTTTTAAGAAACATTAATCCTTAATTGTAATATTTGGGTGTGAATTTTGTATATCCGTAGCATTATTCTAATCCTTACCGCAACTTCATAGAACATGGCAAAGTGCATAGTACAAGCATAAAAAATTGAAACCGGACTTTAAACAAAATAGATAATAGCCTCCCAAAAGGTTGCCAAACTTTAATCTTTGAGATCTGATCTGCCAATCTTAATAATTGCTAAGTTGATCAAATTTATCAGATTTGAGATTAATTCCTATTCGTCTTCGGTTCTCCACTTCTCATCATTATTATCCAACATTTATTAGACAACAAACAAGTCATACACCCGGAATATACCATTATTCCTCTAATTCCACAACGAAAAAAGCTTAAACACTTAAAAAAAAAAAAGGGAACATTATCTTTAAAAAATCTCTATTATTCTTTAGAATTTTAAATTTTCATGTTATAAAAGATCAAATCAAACTACATTTTTTTCCCTCAAATTAGATAATACAATCTAAATTCAGAGTATATAACAGAAGAATATAATTCTACGAATTTATTATCAATTGCACGGTTTCTATCCAAATTTCGATGTAACAGTTTCTATCATAAATTAACCAAGAAAAAATTGTTTATTACTGCCTTCTTTAGTCTTGAATTTATCAATTGAAGTCGTGTATATATGTGTATATAGATGAACGCAATTTTTTAAACCAATTTATGACATAACTTGGATCTACTAGCTAGCAAGCTAGATTAATTTATTTATCTTTTCACATCTATAGAGTACTCTATATCTACAGAGCAACTGATAACTGTTCACATGGAGATATAAAGATATGGAATATGATATAGATTAAAAGATTAAGGAATTTGTTGTTATTAGTTCATGAAGCACATGTGTTGCTTATGGGGTTTTGACAAGTTATAACAGAGTGGATAAGAATTGCTAGCTTGTCCGATCGACTTAGATCTTGACTCATTCATCAAAATGCAGGGAATGAAAACAAAACAAGTGCCATTACATTATGAATAATTCCAAACTACTATATATTATAGCATAATTGACTAAACATGTACGTTATATATCATCTTATATGTAGGATATGGCCCTTATTTATATGGGAATCTGGTAGGCATTTTTTTTTAACCTATTTATAGGTATTATTTTGTTTAATTAAAATATATTACGTATATCTTTTAATTGTAAAAATTAGAGATAGAAAAAATTAAATAATAAATATTTATATTTATTTTTATTTTTCTCAACTACTTAAATTATGATAGTTGTTTAATTATAATCTAACGGTTAAAAAAATATTTATAAATAAATATATATATATATATATATATATATATATATAAAAGCACAAATATATAGGTTTAGGAGTCCTTACTTTAAATTATTATTGGTCAGCATTATTCATTAAAACTTTAGTACCGTCGTCTTGAACAATTCTTAATGTTATAATGGCTTCACTATAAGTTGCATATATATATATATATATATATATTCCCATTTTCATATTAATGACTTCAGCCTCTACAACATATAAAATTGTCTTACCATCCGAGGAAGCTTTACAAAAGGAGATTTTGCCTACAGATGTAGTCCTATTTGTTATATTCACTTACATTATTTCTCTTAAAAGAAAAAGAAATCTATACGAGCACAAAATAAAATGACTAAATTATCCTCATTAAAGCCCTATATTGTCACGTGGTCTTCTGTCACAGTTGACCAAGTGACGGGCTGGGGCAAGGTGGAATATGTATGTGGTTCAAGCGTTGCGTTGAGATTGAGATACAGATATTTTGAAGTTTAAGAGCCAAAATAATATTAGAGCTGTAATTCGAGAGTCAAAATGCTCTTAAGACCAGAAAGCTACTTATAGGAGTGTTTATTTGGATGGATTTACGAAAGAGATCTTTTTTTTCGAAGAGCTTCATACAAAAGTCAAGTGCTACTAGTTTCTCTAGGAAGAACTTCAAATTAAAATTACAAAAAGAAAAATTTTTAAGGGGAAATATTCCCAAAACTCAGGAAGAGAAAAAGCAAAACTAAAACATATCATCGAAGTAAGAACTGAGAAAGCTATAACATTTGCTATCTTCTTGTATAGTTAATTGGAAGTCAAAATCACAAGCTATCCAAAATGAGCCCTAAGCCTTTACGAATTCAAATGTACTTATAAAATATTTATCACGTACATTAGAAGAGGCATAGTAGTTTATAAAAGTTCAATCAGGTTAAAGGTAGACACAAATGAAGAAATTAAGAAATAAAAATTGTTGTACGGTCTAAAATCCTATATGTTGGTCAATATTATAAAGGGAAAAGTTGACCAAGTGAGTATCATGTCGCATGAGTAAGATTAAGTGCGACCTCTTCTGAAAGATTTACATGCGACCTCCACCGTATAAGTTAGTGCGACCTTTTTCGAAAGAGTTACATACGACCTCCACCGCATAAGTTTAGTACGACCTCCTCTGAACAAGTTTAAAGCGACCTCCTCCGAACGAGTTAAGTACGATCAGATTGAAAAGAAAACTAGACTAAGCTTCGTCAAACGGGTAACCTACAAAGAAAGGGAAACAAAAGTTTTTCTTTAAATATCGACCAGTCATTTTATTTAAGTGATTACCCAGTTATATTGATATTCAAATTATATTGCCCAGTTATACAGTTACCCATTCTCACAATTGGGAAACATTGAGCTATCCACACCTATATAAAGGGAGTTTAATATTTCAGTAAGGGATCTTGGACTTTTTCTGATCTGGAGAGACTGGGAAATCTTTGATCCTTTCTTGATCTTTGAAATCTTTTAAGAACCTTTTAAACTCTTGCTTCTTCTTTCCGGATAACACATTGTAATTTTGAGTTCTTGTAATTCTCCAGAAAATAGTGAAAAATAGTGGACATAGGCTCATCTTTTTTGGAGCTGAACTACTATAAAATTATTATCTCTTTGTTTGCTTTGGTTAATTAACCATTTTAACACACAAGCCACATCTTACAATTTTCTTAAATTTATCGTTGACAAAACCTCCGTCAACAATTGGCGCTAGAAGAAGGACTATTCCGGCAGAAAATTTTGTCCATTCCATTTTTTTTAACAATGGCAAACACCAGAAATACTACCAGAAATACCGGAACTAGCCAAAATCATCCCCAAAGTACCGCTGCTGCACAGGCAGATCCTGCTTAGGATCAGCCTGCCGTGACCGCACCGGAAAATATTGTCAAGAGACAGGATCGCATGGAAGAAGCACTGATGAACTTTCAGCAAATTACAAGTCAGATTAATGACTATCTACGGCGACTTACTGAGAGACAAATGCTAACTCCATCACAGCATGAACATCTCAGAGAACGTCCTGCTTAACAACCTGAGAGAGGAATTCAGATTCTGGAGACAGAGAACCGCGACCAACCTAAAGCTCGGCAGGAGCATCGAGAAGATTGCATCTCCAAGGGAAAAGGCAAGGTCATATACTTGCCTCTGGTAGCTAGTACTGAAAGTTCGAGTACTAATCGTGATCGTGGACAACCTTTCTGGAGAGCAACCGTCAATCGTGATTATCTTGAACACGAGCAAAAATGTTAATCGAGGAGTGTCTTTGAAAAGATCAGTAGGGAATCTCGACAGAATCCTACAGACCTGAGACAACATCTGGATCAGTGACGTAGCCAGGAGCGATCCACATCGTATCACAATGACCAAAGTTGATCTCGTTACACTATTTCATCGAAATCCCTAAGGTCGCAGCACACCCTACCAAACCAACCCGCCTTATATCGTGATAACGATCAAAGGCCATTCCTACCACCAGTAAGAGAGAATGTTCTCCCTCTGAATGTCGATGTTTATAATCTGAGGATTGCTTTAGATGTACTTACTGGTTGGGACGATGAGCTCACTGATGAGTATCATCAATCGCCATTCAGCGAGGAGGTTCGAGCTGCTGCTTTACCTGCTGGATTTAAACTTCCCAGCATAAACACTTTTGATGGAAAAACTGATCTGCAGGACCATATGGATCACTTCAGCGACCTAATGGAAATTCATCATATTGATGATCTCGCACATTGTAGGTGTTTTGCTGTAACTCTCACGAGAGCAGCAAAGAAGTGGTTCCAAGGACTCAAGTCCGGCTCAATCTCGTCCTAGCAATAACTCCAGACTGCATTCTTGAGGCAATTCCAAGCTACGAAGAATTTCACTATTCTACTAGTCAGTCAGTTTGCTCTACGATCTTACCTAAATCGCTTTACCTCAGAATTAGCAAAGGTCAACAACCCACCTAAAGGAGGAGTTTTAAATCTAATGATGGCTGGGGTGTGACCAGAAACTAAACTCTAGGAAGATTTACTTGAGCGAGAATGCAGAACCCTTGAAGACTTCTATCGAAGAGTTGGTCGACATCTAAGGTTGGAATCTTCACGCAAAAACCTTAAGACGACAAAGGGAGGAGGAAAGGATGCTATCAAAGATGCGACCACAAACAACAACAATAATGATAAGTCGAACAAAAGGAGTAATGAACAATCGACTGAGAAGCAGCCCAAACAAAAAAAATAAGAGATTTCAAGAACTCCCATGAGGTTCAATAATTATACCGAATCGAATGCACCCATAGATCATATCTATGCGGTCACAAACTAACATGAACAGTATCGTCAACCGGAATCGATGAAAAGAGATAGAGCGAGGCACGATCCTAACAAGTTTTGTTGGTATCATAATGACATTGGACACGGTACCAATAACTGCTCTGAAAAATGAGATCGAAAGATTGATTAAAGAAGGGTGGCTGCGGTAGTACTCTAAACAGAATAATGAAAGGCGAGAAGAAAATCGACAGCGATCTCTAGAATTTCAGCCCGAGGTGCGAATTATTTTCGGAGAACCGCACATTGGTGGAGATTCCAAGAGAGCGCAGGATAGGTATGCATGAGAAGCTCGGCAGCAGTCGTTGACCAATGTCATGCACCTCAAATAGTGACCACGAAAGCTTCAGCGAGTATCGAATATGGATATTACCTTCACAGACCAAGATGCGAGGGAGGTCCATTATCCACATAATGATGCGTTGGTCATAAAGATCAATTGTGGAAGCACGCAATTATGGCGAGTATTGGTCGATAACGGAAGTGCTGTTGACATCCTGTATTACGACGCCTTCAAGAAGATAGGGTTGAATGAAAGCGACCTGAAGCCCGCTGTCACCCCACTCTACAGATTCACTGGTAACAGCATAATGCCTATGGGCATGATTGAGTTAATAGTCAATGTTGGAACTTATCCTAGGGTTTCAACGGTAATGACCCAGTTCTTGATTGTAGATTGCTCCTCTGCATTCAATGCTGTACTGAGAAGACCGACACTGAGGGAACTTCGAGCTTTAACATCGATCTATCATCTCGCTATAAAATTCCCGACTCAACAAGGAGTAGGCGAGGTGCGTGGCAACTAATATGAAGCGAGGACTTGTTATAACAATTCTTTAAAGCTCGCAGCAAAGGATGCGATACCTCGCACAATGATGGTCCAAAGAGAAGCGTCAAGCGAAACATCAGTCAAAGCGTCAGGCGAAACGCCAATCGAAACGACAAGCGAAGACCTCGACCCTCGAGAAATCGATGGAGGTTAAAACTGGACCCATTGAAGACTTAGAGGATTTGCTATTTGACAGGTCTTCCAAGATTTTAAAGATTGGAGCGAAGCTTCAAGAACCTGTGCGAGCTTCATTGGTCGCTTTTCTGAAATCTAACCTGGATGTCTTTGGGATTGATCCGAATATCATGTCACCACCTCAATAGAGATACGACAATCTACCTATGAGCAAGATCAAAGTAGTGCACTGATGAGAATTGAGCTCGATCTCTTAGAAGAAAGGCGTGAGCAGTCTCAGCTTCGGATTGCATCATATCAACAGTGTACTGCTCGATATTATAACCCTAAAGTAAGACGAAGAGGATTTGAAGTTGGTGACCTTGTTCTTCAGCAAGACCTTGTTCTTTGGGACCCTCTTAGGAATGACCGTATGTTACTACTACCATCATTCGACCTGGGACATATAAGTTAACTCACACTGGTGGACAAAAGATCGAGTATGCCTGGAATGTAGGACAACTTCGTCACTATTATCAGTAAATTTTCATGTATATCTTCATGTTATTTGTCATTCATCAATAAAGATATTTACTCATTCGTCATTTGTTGATCGTCATTCGTTGATCGTCATTCGTTGATCATCATTCGTCATTCGTTGATCTCATTCGTTGATCGTCATTCATTGTTCGTCATTCATTGATCGTCATTCGTTAATCGTCATTCGTTGATCGTCATTTGTCATTATCAATAAGGGTGTCTCCTCATCGATCATTTGATTTGGTACCTTTTATAGTTTTATGGCAGTCTTCGAATACCATAAGACTCGGAGGGCAGTGGGATCAGAATATTATCTCCTACTTGCTTCCTAAGGGACTATGCAAAACGTCCATTTAGAGGGGTCGGAATTTTAGATCGTCGAAATATCTAAAAATTCCTTAAAATCCTAGGATTTTCTCCTCGCTTCATGCCTTAGCATGTCGTATTACGCAATTTCCCTCCTCGAACAATAAGTATCTAAGTAAAATATTCATTATTCGATGTGATATATTGTTATATTTACATTTTGCCATGGAAATTTTGAAAAATAGTATTGAGTTTGCATCACTCATACCTGCTATTTTCTTAAGTGACCTAACCTATCCTAACACAACCATTTTAAATGTGTTGGATTCAAATCACAATAGTGTACCGATCAGTCACTTAGTGATTGACTACTTAGTTAAATTAATTATCTTCTATATTACAACTTAGTGCGTTGATTGTTTTGCAGGAATAAATGTCTAATAAGGAAAGCATTCATTCATTGATAAAAGATCGCACTTATATGCACGCAAAGAAATACAAATAAGAGGGGACCAAGCCCGTATTGTTCTGAAGTAAAAAAAAAAACATTATTATTGTGAAGACATGCTCGCCCCACCATCTCCAGTCTTGGTAACTTCATCTTCCCTCCAACTATGGACAAGCTCGACCATGTCTTCACTGAGGATGGAAAAGTCGAAATCCGGATGCTCGCAGAAGATGTTGTATATGATGATCGACGAGGCGATGTCACTGGCTTTGTCTTCGAGCTCCTTGACTTCAGTAGCCTTGAACTCTTCAACAGCCTTATGAGCTACCTCTGTTGTTGCTTCCGTCATGCGATCCAGATGCTCGGAGATAGTCTTTTCAAGATATTTAATTTTTTCCTCGAGCTTCTCCTTTTCGAACTTCTCTTTGGCCAGACCTTCGAGCAGCTACTGCCTCTCTAAATCGAAGGCTTTTTTCTCCTCCTCGCGAGCCTTCTCCGAGTCCTCGAATGCTTGAGTTATCTAGTCGACTTTTTCGGCCTTCTCCAAACACTCGAGAACTTGGTCATGCATCAGGACAGCAGCTGCAGTAGTCTGAAAATATAACACATCAATACCAGAAAAATGCATTGAAAAAAAAAAGGAAGATACTTACATTTGCCAACATCCTCATCGCAGAACCAAAGGCAACCTTGGCAGATCGTCACTTCATCCTCTCCCAGCCCTCTTCAGAAGTGAAGCAATCAATAAAGGTTGTGCTTATACCAGCCTTCTTCGGTAATTGATTAAGGAGTGTGAAGAGCTCCTCGTCCTTATCAATCTAGTTTGGTTCCGAAGAAGTGGCAGTCTCCTTGGATGGTTCGAGATGACTCATAGTTTGAGGCTGTGGAGGAGGCGAGCTTGTCAAGATATCCTCGAAGGCGACTTTTTGTTTCTTAGAAATGTCGACCTTCTCTTTCCCTTTTGATGTCGATGGAGGTGTGCTCTCTGGCGTCTTGGACTTTGCTATGGACCCCAGAGTGGAAGGTAGTACTCGCAGTCCGCTACCATTAACCATTTCTATACAGATGTGTCAGCAAGCGAGGTGACATAACACAATGATGATGAAAATATATATATGTATATATATAATTACCCTTTTGTTGTTGAGAAGCTGGCGGTGATGCTGTTTCTGGAGATGATGGTTCTGAAGTTGTGAGAGTGGCAGGTGCTTTTCGTTTCCTAGGTTTGGAAGACGAGGCACTCTTTTCTGTCTGTTTCCTCGGCTTCTTTTACTTCGAGCTCGAAGGTCTGGTCGAACGGACGGTGGGATCAGGGAACGCAGCTACCTTTGGAAGCAAATCGTAAGCGATCTTGGAAGTCCTAAGCCTTTCCAATCGAATTCCTCAATCGGAAGGTCGTTGATTCTGTACACCCTTGCGAGCTATTCTCTGGAAAGTCCAGGCCGTCCCCTGTTATCTGCGATGACATACGAGTGCGACCAGAATAAATATGATTATACAGAAAAGATGATAAATTGAAAAGCTACCTACCAGGATTCTGAAAGAAGCCATTATCGGCATAGTCAAAGTGGAAAAATGAATTTTTCTATTTTTTCATGTTATTGCGAACCCCGTAGATAGTTTTCATTGCTTTGTTCGACCACTTGCTCGTATAAAAGAAGCCGAAATCTGACAGGTTTGATTTCACTTAGTAAAACCAAGCGAACTCTTCAGGTATAGGGGTTTCTAAGCCTAGTTTATGGTATAATATATACATACCTATCATATATCTATAAGTGTTTGGAGTTAGTTGAAAAGAAACGACTCCATAATAGTTGATGATGGATTTTATGTAAGGATGAAGTGGGAGGTGGACCCTGCATTTGAGAACTACTTCAGAGAATGAAGCAATTCCGCGAGGTGATGTATGTGGTCGATTGAACTCTATGGGAAGACGAAGGGAGATGGCGATCTTTTAGTTGTGCAAGATTTTGCTGAGCCTATTCGTAGTGTATCTCGTCCTTATATTAGTACATGACCAGTCTTTCTCTACATATTGGTAACCCGTTATGAAAGCATGGGCATCTTTGATATGTCGGGGCCATTGGTCTTGAGGTAGGTCGCCTATGCGAGGACTACTTTGCCTGACCCTGGTTATCTCAACTTCAGGTTTTGGCTCAAGATAATCTTTGAAGTTTAAGGAGCTAACACTGGTATTGGAAGATTCTCTCGAGAATGCATTCCCTTCCCTAAAATCCTCACTACTAGACATCTGAAAAGAAATATGGATGGATTTAGTCCTATGCGAGCATCAGGGATTTTAGCTATATGCGAGCAGTTTTGGGGTCTCATCCTAGGATTACATCAACAAGCTACTCATCGAATTTTTTCTAATCAATCTATGAGTTCATAAAAATTGTTCAAGCAGTTCGTTAAAAAAAATAATAAAAACTCTTTTACGAGTTCATCTCTATAAATCATCTAAAAGAAGAATTTATAAACCAACGAAGGGGATCTAAAAATTTCTATTTTACAGTCCATCCGAATACGGGATGGGTTTATGTTCAAAATATTTAGCCTCTATGGTATTTAGGTTCTACGGTTTGTTCCTATTTTCTATACTAGAATCTGTAAATAAGAGTTTTGGAAAAATCGGAGAACAAGAGAGAGAGGATATATACTAACTTTTCTTCGAAGACGGATGGGTCATGAAGACGTTTGAAGGATTGTGATTATAACTTCGTCGGAGAAGATGACAAAGTTATGCGAGCTAAGAAATAGAACGACACTGGAAGGATGGCTCTGCAAATACTTTAGGTTTCGAGAGAAATAGTAGACGATAGGTTTTTTGAAGAGGAGGCAGATTAGTTTTTGATATATATACCTCGAGTGTCGTCAAATCACAGCCGTTGATCAATGTATTTAATTTTCAGATCCAAAGGCTGAAGTTTACGTGGGATTTGGTTTTTCTGAAATTAAATCAAAATCTTTTCAAAATTTGAAACGATTTGATTTAAGACGATAGCTGGCATCATCGCTATCATTATATCTATTTAACAAGGAAAATGAAGGGAAAAATCTCCTCGGGTTTTGCTATTCTTCTTAGAAAAGGTAACACGTAGTTTTATCTGTCAGAAAAAAGGTGCGCGTGATCTTGAAAAGGTGAGATTTGAGATCTGGTGACTCTTCGACTTTTCAAGGGTCTTAGGCCTAGGTCATGACGTCGCATTTTTTAAGCTCGCACTTATAGTAGAAAGAAGCTCCATTTTGTCTTAAAGAACTAATGTTGCTGGGAGGCAATTGTTGTGCGGTCTAAAATCCTATATGTTGGTCAATACCATAAAGGGAAAAGTTGACCAAGTGAGTGTTAGATTGCATGAGTAAGATTAAGTGTGACCTCTTCTGAAAGAGTTACGTGCGACCTCTTCTGAAAGAGTTACGTGCGACCTCCACTGTATAAGTTTAGTATGACCTTCTCCGAACAAGTTTAAGGCGACCTCCTCCGAACGAGTTAAGTGCGACTAGAATGAAAAGGAAACTAAACTAAGTTTCGTCAAACGGGTAACCTACAAAGAAAGGGAAACAAATGTTTTTCTTTAAAGATTGACTAGTCATCTCATTTAAGTGATTACCCAGTTATATTGATACTCGAATTGTATTGCCCAGTTATACAATTACACATTCTCACAATTGGGAAATATTGAGCTATCCTCACCTATATAAAAGGAGTTCAATGTTTTAGTGAGGGATCTTGAACTTTTTCTGATCTGGAGAGGCTGGGAAATCTTTGATCTTTTCTTGATGTTTGAAATCTTTTGAGAACCTTTTAAACTCTTGTTTTTTCTTTCCGGACAACACATTGTAATTTTGAATTCTTGTAATTCTCCAGAAAATAGTGAAAAATAGTGGATGTATGCTCATCTTTTTTTGGGGCTGAACCACTATAAAATTCTTGTCTTTTTGTTTGCTTTGGTTAATTAACCATTTTCATACACAAGCTATATCTTGCAATTTTCCTAAATTTATTGTTGACCAAACCTCCGTCAACAAAAATCAAAAAATAATTAAGGAATATAGGAATAGTAATTATGTATGTGAGATGTTTGACCACCTGACCAGCTCGCCAGTTTTAATTTCCTTTCTACTAAAAAGTTGAATAAATCACTATGCCTGTGAAGTAACAAATTTCTCATATAATAAATCTAATACAAAAAATATATATTTTGTATTATACTGTATTATAATATTAGCTCTCACTAATTTCTCTATTCTTAATTTCTTTCTCATCATTTTCTCTCTCACCCCTTTTTCTCATATTCTTTTCTCTCACATTACTGTATCCTTTTTAAAAATGGTATTTTTTAATACTTTTAAAAGTGATATTTTTTCAAAAATTGGAATTAGAAAGTGATATTTTTCAAAATAATATTTTAAAATGATATTTTTCTAAATAAAATTTAAAAAGTGGTATTTTCAAATATTAATTTTTAATGCAACAATTTAATACAATGAAAAACTAAATATAGTGTTGTAATCGAATAATACAATACTATCTAATACAATATATCATATAATACAATACAATAAAGCATACAAAACATGTCCAAAATATTTAAGTTCACTTCTATAAATGTTATCCAAGTTATTATAGAGCTTCTTCATTGGGTATTTGCGAGTTAATTTGTATTTTAGGTAGAAACTTTTATCCAAGTTATTATAGAGTTTCTTCATTGGGTATTAGTGAGTTAATTTGTATTTTAGTTAGAAATTTTCAGTTAGCATGTTTGGAGGAGGTATAATAGTTTACAAAAATTCAATCAATATGACACCAAAAATAGATAGTAATAATAATGAAGAAATTATAAGAAAAGAAAAAAAGCAAGAAATATGCCTGCTAAGTGGTTTAATTCCACGAGTGCATGTAAGGTAATATATATTTCAGTTATAGCATGAACTTTTCAATTGGATATTGGCTAATATGTAATATGTTCTTATCAGCATTGTTGACATTTATGACATATATATATATATATATCAGACTTTTAATTTATTGAATTTCAGAATGTTTGTTGCCAAATTGCGTCCTGTACTCTCTATATATACTAATAGCTTTGAGTTGTTAAGCCGCTCTGAAATTTTCTTTTCTTTTTTATTTTTATTTTTATTTTTAATAATCATTTACTATGTGTGAAGGCATTTATTACCTTAGATTTGTATCTAAGTATTTTTTCCCACATGATTCCGTATTTTTAAGTTGTATTGGTTTTTATTAGTTTTATCTAATTTTGTATGTGTGTTTTTCTTTTAAGATCTAAAATTTCTGAATTCTAGATCTACAAGATCATATTATATTAAAGAACGATTTTTAAGAGAGATCCATCCGTATATCAATCGAAAGATTCAATATTATTGGCGGAGGATAAATTAAAAAAGCGAAAAACATTCTCTCATTTGGCTCTAGTTGTACCTCATGTTGAATTATGCATTTCCTCCCATCTTTCTTAGAATCCAACAGTTCCATTGATTTTTCTTTTTACTGTTACAGGTATTTCGTAACTCAATTTTCATACTAGATTTTATAATTCGTTTATTTGATCAATGAATGAAATTTTTATTTTGTTTTTAAAAAAATAGCTTTGATGTCAACTAGTTGCCAATATTTTGATACAAACGTTTTTTTATTACACTAAGTTGACTATATTAGCCTATAACTTACGGTAATAATATTAATGAGAATTAATGAGACGATACGCAGCTTGACCTACCAGCTGTCCATCTCTCCCTTTCACTCAAGGCTGTCCTACCCACGAAGATGTGTCTATTGGGGTTTATTATATATTAATTTGCGTGAAAATCTCCTGTAACATATTGAATGTTTTTCATGTCTATTAATAATAAAATAATATTATGTGTTTTTGTAATTTCTCATGCTTTATTTTCATAATATAATTGACCATATGCGTACTTATCATCACCACGTCAACAAAATGCAAGAACTGATGTTGACCCTCTAATTGAAATTATACATTTATGCTGCACATCATTCATAAGCTAGCTAGCCCACCACTAAGTTGATTATAGTGCAAAACAATATAGACAAAAGTTTAATTGGACCTCTACTATGATCCCCAACTTTGACATTTACCCTTTAATATCCAAGGCGGCTTTCGTTAAAGAACAATGTTATGGCCTATGCACACCTATGGTGTTCGGCACCAGACATGAATATCATAAGGTGGCTTAGCATACCATAAGTGCTACGTAGCATTATTAAAGAGAAAGAGTGTCTTGTTAGAACTTCTCAATGTTTTATGGGAAATTATCATTAAAAGCAATATATTTTGTGAAATTTTAACGAAAAATGCCCTTATTTATAGGGGAATATAAGAGAAACCTCTAGAATTGCATTTTTTATTACAAGAAATATTTTTTTTAAACTAAGAAATATTCAATTTTAACTATTATCAAATCACCCATTTTGGGTGTGTTCAGACTTTATAGCATGTTTACTAAAGAGTTTAGAGAATGATATATAGAGTAATGCTTCTCATTCAAATATTTACTAAAAATATAAAAATGAATAAATATGTGGGGTCTATAAAATTTGGTAAAAAAGAATAGGAATGCTTCCCCACCAACATGACAATATCCTAAAGAATGTGATTACCTATAAACATCTATTCCCTTCTTTTTAATTATTAAAATTATAAAATACAATTTTACCAAAAAAAATCTATTTACTTTAAAATATACATATATTTAAAAAGATAATTTAGTAAATTATATGCATTTAAATTATTTTTCCTAGGTAAAGTAAACAAATGAATGACATTTTAATGAACATGATTCTCTTTTTAATAGTTTTAAGTAAAAGATATAATACAAGTAATGATTTCTATATCGTTCTATTTTATTACTATTCATTTTCTTTTTATTTATTTTGATTATGATTACCATTACCATTAGGGTTTATATATTAGAGACAAATTTTTCCTTCACAGAAAATCCAAACACTAATCTTGCTACATTGTATATGTAACCAAACAAACTTAAAGAAAATTACCAAAGCGACATTGTTTTCATAAAGTAAAAAATTCATAACTAAAATCCGAACCTAATCAGAGGAAAGAGTTAAATAAAGATCCAATAAAAAGAAGGTAAATTAATTAGTTTTTTTTTTTTTTGTAAACTTTGAACTGATTTTGAGTATATGTACTTGGGGGAATTCTAGTGTAGGAGGGGCAAAATCTCTCCTACCTATAAGAGTAGATTTTAATGAATTCTATCGGTTAAAACTAACTATTATATGGACTCTACCCCAATTGATGTTACTCTCGTGAGAAAGAAATATCCCATCTCTTTTTTTTTTTTGTTTTTTTTTTTTCTATATGGAATCTCATCTCTTTCTTTAAACCCTCTCTCTCTGTTTTCTCTTAGAGACCTCAAAAGTGGAGTAACTACCATTGTTGCAGGGAGGAAAAAAGCGAAATCTTAAAAAGTAGAAGCTGGTAGAAGCTAATAAAGTCACTAGCCACTATTGTTCTTTAATGCACCTGCACTTTTAACATAGGATTTCTTATCGATCCTTTCTTTTCAATGTGAAGAGGAAAAAGAAAACTAATTATATAAAAAATTAAAATTCACTTCCATGCATATTTAAAGATGAGATTGAGGTTTTTATCACACCATGAGCACAAAGTCTTAAAAGAAAATCCCGAAAGTAAATTCCTACATTTGTAAATTTTCAGTTTTTATTTTTTTCCCTTTAGTTCCTTAAATAAAATGCAAATAAAAAACTCTCTTCGAGCAACTTAAATTAGAAGAGAACATGGAAAAGATATATATATATATATATATGTTATGCGGTTTAAAATCCTAAGGTCGCATAAGTTTTATATGCGACCTCCTCCAAGAAGGATATATGCGACCTCCTCCGTGATGCTTATATGCGACCTCTTCTGCAGGTTTTTGTGCGACTTTCTCCGTCCAGTTTTCCTTAACAAACAGGAAACCTATAGGAAAAGGGAAACACGAAAACACTATAAAGGAAACCTACAAGAAGAGGGAAATAGGTAAATGCTGTGGAAGAAACCTACAAGGAAAGGGAAACTGAAGACTCCTATTTGCGATTAACTAGTTATCCGTTTTGAGTAACTATCCAATTACTTAATTGGATAATTATCCAGTTTAAAATTACCCAATTGTATAGTTATCCGTTTATTCAATTAGGATCCTAGAGACATAAGGAACCTAGGGGGATAAGGTCACTACAATCTATATAAAGGGGGCTCTATGTTCCGAAGGGATCATCACAAAATCTGGGTAGAAACAAGTCACAGAGAGTAGAAGTCAGAGCAAATACACGTTTAGGGTATTCCAAACTTTGGGTAGTCTAAGTCTTGAGCATTCTTCAATAGCTTTCGAGTATTGTACCCTTGAATATTCATCAATATAGTGAGAAAACAGTGGACGTAGGCTCATCTTTTTCGGGGCCGAACCACTATAAATCCCTCTCTCCTTATTTGCTTTGATTATTTACTTCAATTTACATAAGCCACATCTCTTAATTATTTATAAATTTATTGTTGATAAAACCTCCGTCAACAATATATATATATATAGACTTTTTTTTCCCCTTCTATTATCTTAGCAGGATAATGCCAAAACCCCTATTTAAGGTCTTAAATTAGAAGAATGCCATAGACAAGACAAAGAAATAGAGAGGAGAGAGAGAGAACCATATTTGCCTTAGATCGTGGAGAAAAAAGAAAAAGAAAAAAAAAGTTGAATATATTTTAGAAGATAAGAAAAAGAAACAAAAAGTTGAATATATTTTGGTATACTAAGGGATATTTGTTATAAATTAGGACTACTATTTTAACAATCATTGTATTAAATCGAATGGCTCAAAAAGTACTCCTACATATAAGAGAGATTTTGCCCTTCCTATACTAGGATTCCTCTATGTACTTACCTATACTAGAACTCCTCTATGTACTTATTGTTATTGTTGAGTAATTTAAAGATCATGTAATCACCTATCACAACAAGTCATTTTGACTCTCTTTGCTATAAAATTCNTATGTGTACACGTACAAAACTGATAAAAAATCTTGTGGCCAATCGATCACCCGGGATATCAGCTCGGACTAGAATGATTTACGGCAAGTACGTAATTTATGTACGTGATCATCCGACTTTTTGGTGGCTCGTAATTAAGCCCTTTGAAGCTCTAAGCCAAGTGGAAACTAACTCATGTATATATATCTATGTATGTATATTTGTGGTGCATGCCAGGTAACAAATCAAACAAAACAGAAAATGAATTTAGTATTTGTGCGGCCTAGAAGTTACCCGGCGCTCAGCTGAGAAGATTACGTAAGCGATTATCAAGACGATTGCATGCTGTGACAAAGGATCATGCGTTAAAAGAATAAAAACATTAATTTAAGTAGATAAGGTGCGTACAATTTACAAAAAACAAACCAAAAAATAGTAAAGAAACTTATGGCCTAGAAGTTACCTAGTGTCTCCGCCGGGAAGATATATATCAAGGTGTCGATATAGTGGCGGTGCCAGAAGTTTTTTCTGGGCGGGGGCATTAATACTACGAGAAAATTTTGTTTTTGTTTTTTTTTTTTTGAAAGCTCTTTTCCTAATTTATTCTTTGTAAATGAGGTTAATTAAGTCCCTAAAATTAATTTAGGTTAAAAAAATGTGTTAATTTTAGAAATTTAATATTTTTTCTTTTTCTTTTTAAATCTAACATCGATGTAAATGTGATTATCCTATATTAATTAGATATTTTCAATACAAAAATAAGGGCATAAGTAAAATTTTAATTATCAAATGAAGGTCTAACTTGAATTGTTTGAAAATTTATATGTAAAACTTAAAAATTATAAACTTGAAAAGCCACAAATGGGGACATATTTGAAATATAAAATTGAGTGGGGGCATTATGATATTCTAAATTCCTCCCAAATGACATCCATTCCTCAAATAATTAGGGAGTCAATAATAACATGATTGTATAATATTTTATTTTATATATTAATGTCATTTATATAAATATAATTTTGAGAAATTATATCTGTTATTTCTATAATTATTATTTTTTTTAGTAATTTTGCAGTGAAATGCTTCATCAATGCTCATTAATAAAAATATAATGTGTAATAATTCTAGCAACCTTATAAGATCAGTTGGCATATTTCATTATTCTGAAACATCTGATTAGACAAATTTAGTAACTAAGTTTATTGGTAATAAATATTTAGTTATTTTTTTTCTACTTGTTAATTTACCTAGGTCTCTTTGAATCGTGCTTCTATCTCAGATCATATTAATTTTTTATGTCATGAGATATATGTATATTTAATAAGTCAGTTCATTATTTTTTTAGGTTGTATTATTGATAATTGTATTTTGTCTTTCTAAAAAAAAATAATAATAAATTTTTCTTTAATAAATTGTTCAGAAAAAAGTAGAACCGACTTTCTTTAGTCGGTGATTTCTTTTACCACATAAGTTTAGTATATATATAAGTTATGGCTTTCTTATTAAACCTGGAACACCCGACATTCTCCTTTCCTCTCAGCTTTATTAAACTTTATCTCTCCGAAAGTGATGTTTTAACCCCACTTTGTAAACTAAACTCTCACAAGTAATTTTATCAGAAGTCAACTAAAGGTATAACAGTGCTTTCCTATTCAACTCTCCTTCTTGATTTGCTAATATAGCAAGGTAATCACTATTTTCGTTGATTAGCTTCCACTAAACTTAAATTGGTTAACAATTTGCAAATTGTTATTTATATGATAAAGGAAGTGGATATAAATAAGTGCTTAAAATTCGTGCTCTGGATTTGGATTTATGGTTTGACTAAGATATATGTGTGTTTATATATGCTCATTAAATAAAGACAATTGTGCCTAATATTGCTACTGGATGGGTATTTATAATTGTTTATATATGTGTAAGTTATAAGTGAAATTGGTGTGGATAATAATTTTCCTTGTCTATGTAAATTTGGTTATCTTATTTATTGTTTAGTTAACTTATTATGTTTTGCGTAATTGAACTAATATACACGCTTTAGTGGATTTCATACTTGGTGTACTATCTTCTATAAAAGAAAAAGGTACCATAAGATATAATTAATTTGGTGTTCTCTTACTAAAAGAAATATATATATATATATATATATATATATTCAAAATTAAACTAAATTAGGTGGTCTCGTCCATTTCTGGTTGAATAAATTTATTACTCGAAAAATATTAGGGACACGTCAATTGTACCTTGGGTGAGAGCATTTCACATAAAATCACCTAAAATCCACGAATTAAGATAAGTAACGTCACACCTGCAACATAAGAAATTCTTTATTTTGTGAATTTGTTGAATTTGTGGATATAAAATATGTGAATATGTGTACATATATATATTTGTCATTCAGTTTTACATGAGACATGAACACGTAGTGTATTTATATTGTCTGACGATACTGATGAATAAGGTGTGGCGCGCCAGCGCCCAAATATATGATATGGTTCTTTCGGGAACACTCTTGTCCTCTCGGGGACATTACGGTTTCTACGGAAACACTTTGATAGTGGTATGGGGTGGACTTTTGCTGTACACAGAGGGGATTCTCTAGGACTCAAGACCTCCATATAGCTCATGATATATTATATGTTCTCTGAGTAGCTCAGTATGTGATTCACGATCTTGTCACGCAATACACAGGGATCCAAACCATATGATTTTCTGTTTCATATTATATTTATTCAGCATCTGCATACGTCACTTATTGTGTTTTATACTCATAAATATTCTTATATTGCAAACGGTACACGTAATATGTGAATTGGAAGAGGAGCATAGACTTTCTGACTATGGCTTGTGTATATGAGCATTTTGACACTGTGGTTTTCTTAGAAAGAATTTTGAATCTGTTTTGTCCGTATATATTATGAGAGACTGTATGAGAAGTCTACTTTATGAGTATGTATATGTATATATATATATATATACATGTTAAATACTATGTAAAATTATTAGTGGAGTTTTTCTTTATGTTTCTAGAAAACTGAAAAAGTTTAATTTTCCACTATTTTATCAATTCTAAGTCGAGTAGCGTCTCCTGATCTCACTAAATATTTATACCAATATCATTACGTACGTGTAAGGAAATAGGGGATATTACAGGTATAACTTAATTTTTAAAAGTTTTTTAGGCAAAACTAAAATGACTAAAAAGTTGAGAGGAAGCAATGGCACCAACATGTCCCCTTCCCTCTGCCCCGGTCAGTATATATTGTTAGAAAAAATTATTACAAGTAATAATATATCTAGAAATAAAAATACAACAATACTTTGTTATAACATATGATGTACTAAATTATTTAACTACAACTTGGATAGTAACAATTATCATAATTGTCAATCAAATAAGGTAACAAAATTAATCACAATTAATTTACTATAATAATAATCATGATTATAATGACCAAAATAACAAAAGAGTTTAAGGAAACCAAATTGAGTCTTGTGTTTCACACAATTTCCTTAAAATAGTTATGTCTCCTCACTAGGGTGCTTAGAGGAATGTCAACAGCGTTTATTTCGCACGATAAAATGGTTCATGAATAGCAACGTCGCACCAATTAGTTACTTATAAAGAACTGAGCAATGCCCAAACTCTATCACCAGAACTCAAGAGAGCTCAATCACACCAAAAAGAAAGAACTCAAAATTTCTAACTACTAACTAACTATTTCTTAACCACCACAGAGAGGCTATGGAAGATAGGGATAAGATAAGAAATATTTTTTTTGGTGTTTGTAAAAGTAAAGGAGAAGGTCTCCTTTTATAGTGTTCATAGGGGAACCAAGCCATTAACATCCCATTAATATGGCTGAAAAAGTTTTTTTGTTACAACATAACTGCCCATATTACGAAAAACGTTTGTCGGTTACAATGTATCAGTAACAGCCTATTAATATAGCTGAAAAACGTTTGTCTGTTATAACGTAACAGCAACAACCCATTAATATGGCTGAAATCCGTTTAGCAGTTACAACATAACCGCTAAAAATATGTTTGGTTGTTACCTCAACTTTATGAGGCTAAATAATGGTCCAAAATAAATTTTATAACTTCAGTATGTTTCAAATCAATTTTTAGAACCTTCCCACTTTAGGTTTCAATTTCTCATTCACCTAAGCTCTATTTTAAGCATTTTTATACCTCAAAATGGCTATTTATAATGGTTTTCCAAACCATTTTCCAACAATTCTCTACATGAATGAAATTGACGACCTAAGACTTAACCAACATGGTGATAGAATTCGATAGTCGAAACCTGCATAGGATAGGTAAGTGTTACCCTTTGAACCTTCCCTTGTGAAAATACATTTACTTTACTAACTAAATAGCAGACACGATGTCCTTGAACTATTCTGTCATTTGTGTAAATGATAACTTATCTCACACAGGAATCTTCCTGATACTTTTTCAATTCTCACTGTTATGTTCGTTTTGGCCATGAACATACGCCTGGTTTTGCAAGAGTGTCATAAGAATTGCTCCCTAACAACTCTTTTAGAAGCGGCCCTACTTCTTTCTTATATAGGTGATCTCTTAATAAGAGTAACCCACATTACTCTACTCGAAACTCTATTTTCGATGCATAAGAATCATTAAAAGTATAGCTTAACCTTTCGTTTTACGGGCATTATTGTTTCATCACAGGAATGGACACGGGGAAAATTTCCACAGTGATCCAACAAAATCTTTACAATTTAGTTGTCCCTTGTGAACCTAGATCTTGGGATCTCCAGTCAACTAGGTTGGGTATCCACTGTATCAATATATTCTTTCATGGGCTTTAAACCTATTCCCCTCGATGACTTTTCAACTAACTCTCTATTCAACCCTTTGGTTAGCTGATTCGCAATGTTATCTTTTAACTTTACATAGTCCACAGAGATAACTCCAATTAAGAGTAGTTGTCTAATGGTATTGTGTCTACGACGAATATGTTTAGACTTACCATCATACATATTGCTTTGTGCTCTTTCAATTGCAGATTGACTATCACAATGTATGCAAATTGCAGGAACAGGCTTTGGCCATCTTGGAATATCTTCTAAGAAGTGGTGGAGCCATTCTACTTCTTTCCCACATTTATCAAGTGCAATAAATTCAGATTTCATAGTAGATCTGGCAATAACAGTTTATTTTGAGGATTTCCATGGCATTGTTCTACCTCCTAGTATGAATACATAACTAGTAGACTTTGAGTCTTTAATATCAGATATCTAATTTGCGTTACTGTAACCTTCAAGTACATAGGGATATCTAATATAGTGTAGCCCATAACTTCGTGTAAACTGCAAGTATTTTAATACTCTTATAATCCCTTGCCAACGCTCAGCTCTATGATTACTTGTGTATCTATTTAGTTTACTAACTGCATAGGCGATATCTGGTCTTATACAGCTCATCAACTACATTAGACTGCCTATCAATCTAGAGTATTCTACTTGAGGAAACACTCTCTTTTATTCTTAGATAAATGTAAAGTTAAATCTATTAGTATTTTGGCAACTCCAGAATTATCTTTATTGAATTTTCTAAGAATATTGTCCAAATAATGTGTGTCACGACCCAAAACTCGGGCCAGTGACAGAAGGGGAATTTCACAAAAGTGGGGAATTCCTTGATTTATTTGAAAATTGTCAAAAGTTCTAGTTTTTATAAAAACGGTCCATTTAAGTAAAGTAATCGGAATTCCATCCCGTGAACCACTCCCACAGTTCGTATACACCATCAAACAAAGATTGAATAATTATTTAAAAATACAAAATCATATATAAAACCCAGCATCATCATCATCCGCCACAAAAGTCAAACACCATAATGGCATACATAAATTCGCAGACAAAATAGAAAGCAGTAATCTTGGTTCAATGCTAACACACAATCCAAATAGTCTAAAGACTACGACAACAAACTCCTAGCATTTACCAAGAGGTGAACTGCAATCCAGATGACCTCTTACTCTTCTTGATCACCAAGATCGCACTGGATACCACCTGAGGAGGAAGGTAGGGGGTGAGCATATAATGCCCAGTAGGAAAATAGTTACCTCGAAGAAAAATAGTTCAGTGATGGAAAACTCCTGCATGGTTAGTTCAAATCCAAAACATACACACACATATATATATAATCCAAACCGGAGCCCATATATATAAAACAGTGTAATCAAAACCATCAATCCATATGCACATGACACAAATCAACCCATACCCATGAGCTCACATCCTCTCATTTGTGGAAACTCAGGATGATGGCACTAAGTGTACCTAACAGCCTGCCTGATACCTAAGCTCATACCCGGAGGGGACACCCATGTATCGCCTACCAAATCTGGAGGTGCAACCGAATTGCCTACGCCTGCCAAACGGGGAGGCAATCAGAAGAACAAACTCCGCGTGAGTTTACAGACTTTCACCAATAGTGGGGCACGCAGCGCCACACTATAAAACCCACGATGCTAACACGGTGCTCATGTATGATCCTATGACATGTGCAATCTAGAACTGAAGTGTAAAAACTACTGTAATCTGGTTTTTCAGTAAAACATGCATAATAGGGTTTTATAGAAAAACGGGCAGCATAACAGCCCTATTTTTGATATACCCAAATAACCTGTACACAGCAAATTCCCAGAGCAGTACAGTATATATCGTATAACCAGATTCCATCACATATAATTCAAATCATTAAAAACACACTTGTTCTTA